>JACEEZ010000253.1:77500-80000 GCA_016584305.1 Chionoecetes opilio
AACAGTACAATAAATATGGATATGCTAATGATAAATAAATATGTCTTAAACCTTCAATATTACAATGGTTTCGTATTCTATATATTACTCCTATTATTTTTGAAGTGTTTTTTATTACATTCTCTATGTGTGTTTTCCATGTCTGTCAGAGAGAGACAGACAGACAGACAGACAGACAGACAGACAGACAGACAGACAGACAGAGAGAGAGAGAGAGAGAGAGAGAGAGAGGGAGAGAGAGAGAGGAGAGAAGAGAGAGGAGACGAGAGAGAGAGAGAGAGAGAGAGAGAGAGGATGAGAGAGAGAGAGAGAGAGAGAGAGAGAGAGAGACAGAGACAGACAGACAGACAGACAGACAGACAGACAGACAGACAGACAGACAGACAGACAGACAAGACAGACAGACAGAGAGCAGACAGAGACAGACAGAGAGAAGAGAGAGAGAGAGACGACAGGAGAGAGAGAGAGAGAGAAGAGAGTAGAGAGAGAGGAGAGAGAGAGAGATGAGAGATGAGAGAAGAGAGAGAGAGAGAGAAGAGAGAGAGAGAGAGAGAGAGAGGGGGGGGGAGAGAGAGAGAAATATAGAAAAAGATAGAGAGAGAGAGAGAAAGAGAGAGAGAAATCACAAACATAAAGATGAATCACAAAACAAGATAATGCAAGACGGAATAAAAAAACAATACAAACAAGACGCAACCCTTTCCAAAAATCAACCAATTGTATTTTAGTGTATATAAAGATGTTTTGTTTGTGTGTTTTCCTCACACAAACAAAACATCAAACACAAATAAAACATCATATCAACAAAAAAACATCAAAACGCACAAATAGAACATCATTAAATACAAGCAAACAAGCAGAAGCGATCGTCTACAGGCTGTGAAAAGTGACACCCATTCCTACGGACCCAACCCATATTCGGACCCAACCCATATTCGGACCCAACCCATATTCGGACCCAACCCATATTCGGACCCAACCCATAACACCACCACCACCACCTACCACCACCCAACACCACCTACCACCACCCAACACCACCACCAACTCCACCACCACCACTACCTGCAGAGGCATTGAGGTGGGGAGGAAGTCTGGAGGGTTGACAGAATACATAGCGTTCAAGGTGAGGACGGAGACACGAGACTTAAGTTATAGAGGTTGTGTTACCTTTCCTATTACTTTTCCTTATAGGGTTCGTTTAATTGGTGGCAGGTATAATAGTCTCTCTCTCTCTCTCTCTCTCTCTCTCTCTCTCTCTCTCCTCTCTCCTCTCTCTCTTCTCTCTCTCTCTTCTCTTCTCTCTCTCTCTCTCTCTCTCTCTCTATCTCTCTCCTCTCCTCTCTCTATCTCTCTCTCTCTCTCTCTCTCTCTCTCTCTCTCTCTCTTCTCTCTCTCTCTCTCTCTCATCTCTCATCTCTCTCTCTCATCTATGAACTAAAAAAATAAGGAAGCTACAATAGCCGTGACACTGGTAGTTTCTCTTCTCTCTCTCCTCTCTTCCTTTCCCCTCTCTCTCTCTTCCTCCTCTCTCTCTCTCTCCTTCTCTCTCTCTCTCCTCTTCTCTCTCTCCTCTCCTCTTCACTCACTCTTTCACTCATTTCTACTCACTCACTCACTCATTTAAACCCCTCTCTCTCTCCTCTCCTCTCCTCCTCTCTCTCTCTCTCTTCTCTCTCTCTCTCTCTCTCTCTCTCTCTCTCTCTCTCTCTCTCTCTCTCTCTCTCTCTTATCTTCTCTTACTATTTATCATGTTTATAATTAAATTTATTACTTTGATATTCAGTATTGATATTATTGTTACTATTAGACTATTATTATCATAGTATTATTATATATATATAAAATTTTATAATATATATAATATATATATATTTTTTTTTTTTTTTTTTTTTTTTTTCTCACATCATGTTATTATCGATATCATTTTTATCATATTAATATTATCATCATTATTATCATTATGTGTTTCTTTTTTTACCATTATTGCTTTTATATTTATTTTGATTATTATCACTATATACCATAGTTATTATTTTTGAGTCTTATTTATTATTTTTACTATACACATTTTTTTTTTTTTCTTCATTACTTATTAGCGTTTATTTTTATTTATTTTATTTTTTATTTTTATTATTATTTATTATTACAGGTATTGTTATCTCTTTCTTACTTAAAAAATTATTAGGTATGTCAATGTATAATTATCAAAGTCCACTTAGTCCCCGAGAGACAACGAAATTATCATAGCATGAGGTCCCTAAAAGAGTCCGGCTTAATGAAACCCTGGCTTATATGACTGTATGATTTATTATGAAACTATTGTATTACACCAAGCCAAATAAACTATCAAGTATCAAAATCTCTCTCTCTCTCTCTCTCTCTCTCTCTCTCTCTCTCTCTCTCTCTCTCTCTCTCTCTCTCTCTCTCTCTCTCTCTCTCTCTCTCTCTCTCTCTCTTTTCTCTCTCTCTCTCTCTCTCTCCTACACATACACACACA
>JACEEZ010000253.1:102500-157500 GCA_016584305.1 Chionoecetes opilio
CATGAGTTGAAAGCTCGAATAGGTTCTCTTGATTAATGACATCAAATCCTTTTAGGATCTTAAAGGTTTCTATCAAGTCCCCACGGATTCTACAATCCTTTAAGGAAAACATATTAAGTTTCCGCAGTCTCTCTTCATAAGATGAATTTCGCAGAGATGGAATTTGTTTGGTTGCTCTTCTTTGCACTGATTCCAATTTTGCTTGGCCTTTTACGAAACAGGGCGACCAGAATTGAACGGCATATTCCAAGTGTGGCCTAACCAAGGATGTGTATAATTGTGTCATTACTTTCGGAGTTTTGTGTTCAAAGTTGCGTTTAATAAAGCCCAACATCATATTCGCCTTTTTACTGGCAGCTAGGCAATGCGGACTGGTTTTAAGATCATTACTGATGATGACACTTAAATCCTTTTCCTGCTGTACTTCAGTTAACGATTTATTTTGCATTTGATAGTTATATTTGAGGTTATCGTTGCCTATATGCATTACTTTACATTTATCGGAATTGAATGTTAATAGCCATTTATCACTCCAATCTGATAGTTTGGCGAGATCACTTTGTATGAGTTCGCAGTTTTCTCTAGTATATGCTTTACCGCCTAATTTGGTGTCATCTGCAAATTTCGATATTTTAGATACAAGTCCGCAGTCCAGATCGTTGATATATATCAGAAAAAGAGTGGGACCCAAGACCGAGCCCTGAGGCACCCCACTAGTAACATCTAACCAATCAGATGTTTCGCCATTTATTACTACCCGTTGTTTACGATTTGAAAGCCAATCGCCAATCCATGAACATAATTGCTCTCCCAAGCCATGTGCTCTTAGCTTGGTCAAAAGTCGCTTATGGGGAACTGTATCGAAGGCTTTCTGAAAATCAAGGTATATTACATCCGAGGGAATTTTAGCGTCCCAGTTTGAATAAATGACATTAAAAAAATCCAGTTGGTTTGTTAAGCAGGATCTCTTATTTCGAAATCCATGTCTGCGAGTTTAATATTGAGTTATTTTCATCGAGAAAAGACACTATTTTATCCCGCAATATTTTCTCAAATAGTTTAACAATCACAGACGTTAGACTAATTGGGCGATAATTACTTGCGAGGCTCTTACTCCCTTTCTTGAATATCGGTGTAACATTAGCTAATTTCCACATACTAGGAACATTTTTGTCCATTAGCGATTTATTGAGAATAATCTTTAATGGGAGCGAAAGTTGACTGTGACATTCGCGAAGTAATCGCGGCGAAATTTCGTCCACCCCCACGGATTTTGCTGGGTCAAGTTTCTGCAAATACTTTGATATTTCGTCTACTGTTATCTCTCCTATTTCCAATCTATCCCTTTCGAGTCCCGCATACATGATTACTGGTTCTGGTAATGGAGCTTCGTCTTCTTTAATAAATACCGCATTAAAGTAAGCATTGAGTACGATTGCCATGCTCTTATTATCATTTACCAAGATGTTATTTTTATCTTTCAGTGGCCCAATACTTGTTTTGACGTTTTTCTTACTTCGAACGTATTGAAAGAACCTTTTCGGGTTTGATTTGGATTCCTTTGCAATTTTTTCTTCATACTCACGCTTTTTAGAGGAGGAGGAGGAGGAGGAGGAGGAGGAGGAGGAGGAGGAAGTAGTAGATGTTAGGGCTCCTCAGACGCGTTTCGGAGGACAAAAATAAGTACGTGGTGAAGGAGGACAAATAGCTTCCGAAGAGGAAATAGATGGAGGAAAAAATAGCAATAGGTCTCGCCATTCCCTACTCTCTCTCTCTCTCTCTCTCTCTCTCTCTCTCTCTCTCTCTCTCTCTCTCTCTCTCTCTCTCTCTCTTTGAATATCCTTTCACACAAAACCTACCTACGTCTTAACCAGCCTGCTCCGTGGCCTACCCTGCCTGCCTTATAAAAGTAGGCCGCTTCCCGTGTCCCTTATCAGTGAGCGATGGATGACTTGGCGACGAGAAGGGACATCAAAGACACTAATAAGAGGCGCTTAGGGCACGCAGAGACACGCAGAAGGAGGAAGAAATTTTTGAGTTTATTTATGTAATCGTAATAAGTGCTTGGGGGTCGATAATAATAGTAGTAGCAGCAGCAACAACAACACTACTACTACTACTACTACTACTACTAACTACTACTACTACTACTTCGACCGTAGATAACACTAATTTCGCCCGGACAACGTTTCTTTTTTATTTACAGACGTCTGGTGGCGTTAATACTTTCATTTCTACATCCATGATTTCAGGAAAGTAAGAAGCGACTATTTGGAGAGTCTGTGTCGTTTTGTGTCTTAATCTGTGTCATATGATGGCTATAAATGAACAAATTACAAAAATAAAACCGAGTGGCGACGTTGGTAACGGGCTACACTAAGATCGCCAGACGAGGTTTCGAATGAAACCTAACCTAACTCGGTGCTCGGTGCCTCTTCAGTTTTCCTAATATTTTCGATATTCAAGTGCATTGTGACACAACATAGTGACGTTACCCATAGTATAAGCTCCCCAAGAATCAATTGTGCTAGTTGGAGAGACCTTTTATTACGGGACAAAGCAGAAATAAGGCAAAATTTAAGTGACCCAGAGTGCTTCCACAAAATGGCTGCCTCCGATGTAAACAAAGATACAACAGAGGCTGCCCAGGATGACCTATACCCATGTAGGATATGTCAGGTTCACTGTGTCACTGGTATTAAATGTAATGACTGTCAAATGTGGACACACTATGAGTGCAGTGGAATCATTACGTACCTACTAATAACCCTGATAAAGTCCTCTAGGAGATACACGTGCCAGGGGTGCACTGAGAACCACTTTCCTAACTACTCTGACCTTACGCAGAGACAGAAAAAACTTAAAGCAGAGGAGAGGACGGTTATCAATGCAGCAAAAGCACATATAAAATATTGGTGACACCCACGGGCAGTGTGTGGGTGTTGAGGGAAATGGCACTGACACCGCCACCAACACTACCCCCCAGGGTGCAATACTGAGCCATCACCACTGGGGGCCTCACCAGAGGACGCTGATCTCTCGCTACTGCATCAGGCACAGCAAGTTCCTCCTGGTGACACACAGCAAGCAAACTCCCCTCAGATTTGTCAAATACCGGATGTACAAAGCCCCCAAAGTACAAATACCTCTCTAGACGATCATTCTGATACAAAGGCCCGTGACAATCCTGCTAAAAATTCGTCCTAAGAAGATATGTCGCTACTATCAGAAAAACAGCTGTAAGTACCATATCAGTGGCAGTGGATGTAACTATAACCACCCCAAACCCTGCCCCAAACTCCTAAGATATGGCCTGGATAAAGACAGAGGCTGTATCCTAGGCAGACAGTGTGACCACTTCCACCCCAAACTCTGTTACAACTCAATGAGAGACGGTACCTGTAGCCGTGCAAAGTGTCGATACACCATCTACAAGCACAAGGAAAATCAGAGAACAGGAATCCGCCCACGGAGTAGGTCATTTAATGTTAAGAAAAACAGTGAAAGAGTCGATCAATATCGACAGAGAAGGGAGGATGATCCCCATCAGAAAGATGGATGAAAATTTTTTTTTTGGAGAAACACAACAACAAATTCAGTCTCTCCAAGCCCAAATGAACCAACTGCTGCAACAACTAACACTAGCTCAACAGCACCATCAACAACCAAGGGCACCCCAAAAATCACCCGCCTCCTATACAACAGCCGATGTTGTATCCAGTCCAGTGGCTCAAATGCATCGTCAGACAGGGGACACAATGAGGCCCAACAACCCAACCAGTTCAGCTTTCACCCACAAAACAATGGGTACCACCACCACAGGTGAATGTTAGATAATTTTCTAATGTGTAATATGCAGGGGTCTGTTCCCATGAGCAATCAAGCCAAAATACCAATTATTGCAGAAATGGCAAGGGAGAAAAATTATTTGCTGATGGGTTCACAGAGACCCACCTAACTGGGAAATATTAGACGAGGAGGTGAAAAATCAGCAATACTACACCCTATACCGAGCAGATAGGAAAGACCGATCTCATGGTGGTGAGCATTATACGTGCGAGATGGACTTAGCACGAGAAGTCGGCTCAGTGTTCTCATACTCAGACAGTGTAAATGGTATGCTGAAATAGAACTTAAGTCCAGGAGACTTGTAGTTGTAGTGATGTATCGGCCACAAATTCTGACTCCAAAAATTTTATGAATATGATGAACGAGCTTTCGGTAAAATTAGAAGAATCTGCAGTCAATACCAGAAAAACTGAGTTGTTTTAATGGGTGACTTCAACTTCCCAATTATTGAATGGCCTTCCAGGAAAATCAGTGGAGGAACAACTAGTGAGCAGGAACAAGCTAACCGCCTTTAAGTTTGCTGAAAATAACTTTCTGGAAACAGATAGTGGAGGAACCGACAAGGAAAACAACATCCTGGATCTAGTGTTTGTGAACAATACAGAAAGAATCCACAGTCTCCAGGTGATCAAAACTATGTATCAGATCACGACCTAGTGGAAGTTCGCCTCGATGCCCGGAGAAAAGTAACCCACAAACATAGGGTAGTGAAAGAAAACATAAGGTTGAAGGCCTGCGACATTTAAACTTTCATAGTAAAAAGGCAAACTGGGATGCAATAAATGCAGAACTTTCTGAAGTCAATTGGGATAACTTAGATAAATGTGAATCAGTGTCTGAAATGTTAGAAGCTTTCCTTAGGACTTGTGAAACAGTGTGCAACAAACATATCCCATTAAAGAATGACTTTCTGCGCAAAAATAATATTCCTCGTGACCGTAAAGTGTTGATGAGAAATAGATCAAAACTTACCAAGAAGCTGGTGAATCCCAACATCAGCCCAAATGTTAGACAAAACACTGAAAAACAAATAGAGGAAATAGAAGTGAAACTAAAACTCTCCCATCAGAAAGAAAGAGAATTTGAGGAATTGATGGCGGTGGCCGCGATAAAGCAAAATCCCAAGTTTTTCTATCGCTTTGCAAAGAAAAAGCTAGAATGCAGAAAAAATATCGGACCTCTGATGGATAAAAATAATAGCTCGTTGAAGACCTTATCCATGGCCAGCATACTTGAGGAGCAGTACCAAAGTGTATACAGTGACCCCATACAAGAAATGAAGATATCTTCCCCTCAGACATTCTTTGATATAAACACTGATAGTGGGGAAAATGGAGAAAAACACTGTCGGACATACTTTTCACACACCAAAATGTAGTGGAAGAAATAAACAACATATCTTTAAACTCAGCTGGGGGCCCCGACAATATTGCTGCCATCCTTTTGAAAAAATGCAAAGACTATCTAGCAACCCCAATCTATATGATGTGGAGAAGATCTCTGGACAGTGTGAGATACCAAACCAGTTTAAAGAGGGACTGGTCACCCCAATATTTAAAGGGGGTTCAAGAGGGCTGCCACCCAATTACAGACCTGTGGTTCTCACCTCCCATATCATAAAGATCTTCGAGAGGGTTGTCCGGAAGAAAATTGTTGACCACCTAGAGTCCACAACACAATTTAACCCGGGACAACATGGATTTCGTAGAGGAAGATCCTGCCTGTCACAACTCCTCGACCACTATGCAAACGTCCTAGATGAAGTGAAAGACGGCCGAAATGTCGACGTGGTCTACCTTGACTTTGCCAAGGCATTCGACAAGGTGGACCACAGTCTACTCCTTCACAAATTAAAAGGCATGGGCATTGGGAAAGCTGGGGACTTGGCTCTACCACTTTTTAATCGGCCGGCAACAAAAAGTAGTAGTTGACGGTGTCCACTCAAATGGCGCAGAAGTGAAAAGTGGGGTTCCGCAAGGCTCAGTACTGGGGCCACTCCTATTCCTGGTGATGATTGGAGATATTGAAATAGAATCATTAAGAGTTACATCTTTTGCGGATGATACCAGGATAAGCCGGGCCATTACCACTGAAGAGGACTCAGAAAAGTTACAGAAAGACCTAGACAACATATATAAATGGGCTGACAAAAAACAAACATGAAATTTAATAAACAAAAATTTGAGCTCATTAGATATGGTCCTAATAACAACCTGAAGGAATTGGATATAATGTAGGTGATGAGAGGATTGATGAAAAAGAGTCCCTCCGGGACCTCGGTGTAGTCATGAGTAAGGACTGCACATTCAGCAGCCATATCAACCAGATAGCAAAGACTGCTCGACAAACATCTGGCTACATCCTCCGAACTTTCATCACCCGAAACCCAAATCACCTCCTACCACTGTGGAAAACTCTCGTTGTCTCCAGACTGGAATACTCTTGTCAGCTATGGTCTCCTCACAGAGTGAAGGAGATACAACAATTGGAACAGCTGCAAAGAGTATTCACACGCAAGCTTAACATTGGAGTTTCCCTTGACTACTGGGAACGACTCCAACACTTAAAATTGTACTCTCTACAGAGACGACGAGAGAGATACATAATAATATACACCTGGAAAATTCTTGAGGGCAAGGTGCCAAACCCAACACCTAGCCTAGAGGAGAGGAAGTCATCAAGAGCAGGGAACTCCCAAGGTTGGGGCGGGTTTGCTAAAGAAAATCAATTGGCAGCACATCCCAAAGACTGAAAACTATCCAGGCAGAGAGTTTCTGTAATACAGCACCCAGACTGTTTAACTGCCTGCCAAGGTCAGTCAGAGACATAACAGGGTGCTGCACAGATACTTTCAAGCGGAGGCTAGACAAGGTCCTACAAGAAATACCTGACCAGCCTCCAATACCACACGGACCGACTTATAGAGGGGCTGGGTCAAATTCCATCATTGACCAGATCCAGTACCTCAAGGTCGAGGGAATGTGTGGAAAAGGCGGATCCCCAGATTGGCCCTGATGCTTACATCAAGACTTCAACAAGGTAGAACAAGGTAAGGTAAAGGTAGTGTTTATGTTCTGAGTGATTGATTGATTGATTTAATGCCTAAAAAGGTAAATGTGCCAGACATCAGAGGTCATATGGCACTATGGCAAAGTTCTGAGTGTCCTCCCGCCGTCGTCGTCGTGCGAAAAAAAATGAGTAGTGAAATTTGAAACCGTCTATACTTGCAGATACAAAGCATAAAACAACGCTGAAACTGGGTAGATTATACAGTCATGATATAAACTACTGTGTATCATCTTCAGTGGCACATAAAAATCAGTAGTGATGCTATAATTCGTAATATATGGCGGCTGGCGACATTAGTGCAGGTGGTGACTAAAGTGTTATCTACTTCTACTACTACTATTAATAATAATATGGCTGAACCAACTAATACGTATATACATCAATTTTCAAAAGCAGTAGATAATCCGCTGAAAAAACACTGAACACTTTATTTCTAAGTAACGTTTTGAGAACCCTTAAGGACGCAATCTATACGAGTACTGTCCACGTGTTCATGGAGTGTACCGATTGCTTTCAGGTAATCGCACATTCCCTTCCAGACCTCGCTTCGCCTGCGTGTGTTAATCCAGTTACTGCACGAGCGAGACAAAAACGCTGACACCTACGAGCATACACATCAATCAATCATCAATCATTGGGGGCATACGCCGGGGGGCGCGTCACCTCGCCCACCCTACGACGCCACTCCCGGGGGTCACCACGCGCGAGTTCCCATGCAGGCTCCTTTCCCATACCAAGCAGCTCTCGACAAGAAACATCAACTTGCCCCAGCCACGAGCCTTGTGGGCGCCCCCTTGGCCTCCTCCACGCCGGATTGTCTCTTACAGATACAACCCGATGGGAAGGATCGGTTTCAGGGTAGCGTGCCACATGCCCATATAGCCGAAGTTGGCGCTGACGGACTATGCAGGTAATAGGCCTCGATTCAGTCTCACGGTGCAATCGCTGATTTGACACGTAATCATCCCAGCGATACCCCATGATTCTGCGAAGACACTTATTACCAAAGGCATTGATTCGTCTCTTCAAGTCACTATTTAGTGTCCATGTCTCACAACCATAGAGTAAGACAGGGATCACAAGCGACTTGAAGAACCGGATCTTTGTCCTCCTGCACAGGTACCGACAACGCCAAATACTCCCGCTGAGCGAGTCCATAACACCGTGGGCTATGCCAATCCGTCGTAAGACTTCTTGACGTGACCCGCCGTCATTATGGACTGCGCTACCAAGGTATGTAAAACTTTCCAAGATCTCAATGTCCTCGCCACAGACGCCACACGCATAAACAGACTGTACTGCTTCATCTAGTAAGTCTCCAAATACCTGGACCTTGGTCTTGAGTCAGGAGACCTCAAGTCCCAAAGGCTTTGCCTCCTCGTGCAGCGCCTCGAGAGCCATCACCAGGACCTCCAGCGACTCAGCAAAGATTACTGCATCATCGGCAAAAACAAGATCAGTGATCTTGGTGTTGCCGACGGATGCTCCACAATCACTTTGATCTACAACCTTTGTCCAATACCCAGTCCATACAAGCGTTGAAAAGTGATGGGGCAAGGACGCCACCCCTGCCTCACTCCGGGTATTCACAGAAAGAAGCTGGATACACCTGCCCCACACTTCACAGCACTCTCAGTCCCAGAATACAGACCAGTTATCAAACCAATAGTCCTTGCAGGAATCCCTCGAAGTCGCAGAAGATCCCAGAGTGACTCACGATGCCCCTGAGTCAAACGCCTTTTTGAGATCAACATAGGCTGCAAGCATCCCTGTCGAAACTCACGTCGGCGTTCCACCAGGACACGAAGCGCTAGGATACGGTCCGTTGTTGACTTACCAGGCGTGAATCCAGACTGCTGAGGTCTCTGATGCTTCCCCAGATGACTGCGAATTCGTGTCAGCAATAGATGGGCAAGCACCTTGCCTGGTACGCTGAGCAGTGTAATACCGCGGTAATTGTTTGCAGTCCTGACGGTCCCCTTTCCCTTTCCAGATAGGGACAAACCAGCCCCCTTTTTCCAGTCAGCGGGAATGGTACCTGATTCCCACACGGCAGTCAGGACAGCATGCAACCCGCGGATCATGGCCTCACCCCACCTTTGAGGAGCTCCGCACTGATATTACAAACACCAGCTGCCTTTTCCACCCTTCAACTTTGCTACAGCCTCTCTGACTTCGTCAAGAGAGGGTGCGGTTTCGTAAAGGGGAGGATCGGCATCCACTGCCTGAAACCCCAGTGGTGTGAAGCTGCTCAGTTGGAGGGTCCACCGTGAACAACTGCCCAAAGTACTCAGCCCAACGAGCCATCTGCCCATCCATGTCCGACACAGGCGCCCATCTGCTGTTCGAATAGCACTCGCCCGAGAAGGAGACTTGGAACGGAGCTTCTTCAGGGCTCGGTAGGCAGGTCGGAGGTCATTAGCGTTCAAATGACCCTCGACATCCTCAGCGAGACTCCTGACATACCTCTCCTTGTCTCTCCTCAGGAGGGTTCTAGTCCGGCGTGACAGAGCCCTGTGCTGGTCCCGGTTCCCAGCCAGCCTGGCAGCGCGACTCTCCTCGATTTTCTCCAGCGTCTCCGTCGAGACAAAACCACGCCTTGACCTCGGGCGCTCCCCAATACACTCCTTGGCAGCCTGTAGAGTTTCACGTTTGAAGGTATCCCACAGTTCTACAGGATCCCCGAGAGCACCGAGCACATCAAACCGATTTGAGACTGCCCCGCATACTCATGAGCACATGTCAAGTCCTTCAGTTTCTCAAGATGAAACACAGTATGGTTACCTTGAGATTCTTCTGGACTTGACATGAAGCTTAAGTGTAGCAACAACAAGTCTTTTGGGTCTGTTCCAAGAACTCAGCACTCCGGTAAACCCTGCAGTTCTGGAGGATCCTCCAACGAGTACTAACGAGGATGTGGTCGATCTCCTTAGCTACCCCTCCGGCATTACTATACCATGTCCAGCGGTGCAGCTCTGTCTCTGATACCAAGAACCTGCAATTCTCAACCTTCTGGACCTTGCAAGTTCAGAAGCAGAGAACTGTTAATGTTCCTGGTACCGGAGCCATGGGGACCAACACACAACTCATACCCATCTCTCACAGATCTAGCAGTTACATTGAAGTCGCCCAAGACAATAAATGTGTCCCGAGGAGGACACTGGTCTAATACAGAGTCGAGTTTAGCGTAGAACATCTCCTTCTCTTCAGTTTAACACACCTCGGTAGGAGCGTACACTGCAACAAGAGACATGAAACCCAGAGTGTGTTTCATCCTCACCAGCATTATACGCTCATTAACCGGTGTAACCTCAACAACAGATGGCTGCAGTTTGCTGGCGATGCCTATAGCTACTCCCAGAACAGGATGACTGCTGCTCATGCCGGACCAGTAGTTGGTGTAACCCCCAATGCCAGTCTCGCCACTGCCAGGCCTCCTCGTCTCAGAAAGTCCCACTATATCCACCCTCAGCCTACTTAGCTCGCCCGATAGGAGAGGCAGTCGATGATCGTCCGAGAGGCTCAGAACGTTCCAGGAGCCCCCACGAAGAACCCTCCGCAGGTTGATCCCAGGAGTGATTCGACGGGCAGGCGCCGCCTCTGCACCGCCCCGGGCCCCCCCATAAGAAAAGATGGGCTAGGGGGGCCTTCCCACTTCATTTAGAGTGCAGGCTTCCCGAGGGCTTTGCCCCGCACTTGTCATAGGCAACCCCTCCCCTGCGTCAGCATAGGAGGGGTTTGCATGGTCGGGCCCCCCGGCAAAACCGGGTCGGGGGCGCGATTACCGCGCCCCCGGCCTCTACCTCTTATTATTTTGTGGCTAGTTTAGTTTTTACAGGAAGGTTTTCAAACCCCCCCCCCCCCCCCCAACCAATCTATGTCAGGGATTGGCCTTACTGCTCACCGTGGCCAGGGACGCAGAACCCCCTGTAGGGATTAACCCTAGGCTGCCCACTATTTAACCCATAGCTGGGACTATTTAACCCATAGCTGGGGTTCTGTTCTGTTCATAGCATACACATCCCAGTACTATAATACCGAGAGAGAGAGAGAGAGAGAGAGAGAGAGAGAGAGAGAGAGAGAGAGAGAGAGAGAGAGAGAGAGAGAGAGAGAGAGAGAGAGAGAGAGAGAGAGAGAGAGAGAGAGAGAGAGAGAGAGAGAGAGATATTATAGTTCGCCCATGGATACAAGATTCAGAATAAGATAAGGGAAGTGCTTTTACATAAATAGCTATTCATCACGTTTTATTTTCGCGTTACCATCGCAGTGCACGGCGGCGACACTCGTATAGCCAAGATTAATAGACACTATATAAAAACATACAGCACTACACCATGCGCGTTGATGCATGGCTAAATCCCCCATCTTGCCTCCCGTCCTCCCTCCAAACCACTATAACAGTCCTCCCCTCAAAATCGGGCAATATTTTATTAATCTCTTGGCTTCGTCCATGCTCGCACATAAAGTAAAGTAAGTCATATAAAGTATATGTGTCAATAGAAGACTTTCTACTCCGATTTGCATATTCTTTCAGTTCCCCAAACATGTGACATACGGTCATACCGAGTATTACACCCTGGATTTAACAAGTACTTGACATATATGATCTCCAATCTATTCTTGAGCTCACGGCGAAATTTCGGGTTTCGAACTTACCCCCCACCCCCGACTGCGCTACTGGTTCGATCCCACGTTCTGCTGCTTGGGTTCATCTTGGCGTGGGGTAAATTTGTATCAGTAACCTCACACTTAATATGTGCAAATTGTCTAGATAGGATCAATGTCTCTTATCTTATGGGTTATTTTCTTTTCAGATATTTCTCTTTCAGCTAAGTACCCCTATACAGCGCATCACGGGAAGAGGACACCGCTGGAGTAACACGGCGTACAAGCTAAGCGTACAAGTTCAGTGCAGGTTCCGGTTTCCTAGGACGATAGGGTGCTAGGATGCCTAACCCTTATTCCCCCCCACAGCTCTATTCTTTTTGCTTATTCCAGTGTTGCCAGGCCAGTGTGGTGAGACGGAAACTATTGGCAGTGAGAGGAAGTTAATAGATTGCTGCACTCTTAATGGGTGAAAAAAAAATCGCCTATTTTTTAATAAAGATCTGAAAAATGTTTGATACATTCGTAACTTTACTTGTGTGTTAAAATAGTGAGTGTTGTAAATTTTGCAGGATTCAAAAGGAAGTTTACTGACATGATGTAGAGACCGCTAAAGCTGAATGATACAGAGGATAAAGCTTGGAAGAGTAAAGCTACGTAACTGAGATATTCACAAGATATTACTGAAGAGAGTCTGAAGTCATTCTTCCAACAAACCTACAATAATTCCAGGTACGTTATAAGGGTAGCCTATAATTCTAATCGTCATTTTTCGCCTTTAATTGGCTCTCAGGTACGTGGTGTCTTAATTTTTCCACTACAGGTGAATAACTTTTTGTCTTCCCAGCAGGTTTAATATTTTTTCTTCCCCTACAGGTTTGATTTTTTTCGTTCCCTAAAAGTTTAATATTCGTTTTCCCCTACAGGTTTAATTTTTTTTTCTTCCCTTACAGGTTTAATTTTTTTTCTTCCCCTACAGGTTTTGTTATTTTCCCCTACAGGTTTAATATTTTCCTTCCCCTACAGGTTTAATATTTTCCTTCCCCTACAGGTTTAATATTTTCCTTCCCCTACAGGTTTAAAACCTATCTTCCCTCACAGGTTTAAAAACCTATCTTCCCTCACAGGTTTAAAAACCTATCTTCCCTCACAGGTTTAAAAACCTATCTTCCCTCACAGGTTTAAAAACCTATCTTCCCTCACAGGTTTAAAAACCTCTATCTCCCTTCACAGGTTTAACAACCTCTATCTTCCCTCACAGGTTTAAAAACTTCTATCTTCCCTCACAGGTTTAAAAACCTCTATCTTCCCTCACAGGTTTAAAAACTTCTATCTTCCCTCACAGGTTAAAAAACTTCTATCTTCCCTCACAGGTTTAAAAACTTCTATCTTCCCTCACAGGTTTAACAACCTCTATCTTCCCTCACAGGTTTAAAAACTTCTATCTTCCCTCACAGGTTTAAAAACTTCTATCTTCCCTCACAGGTTTAACAACCTCTATCTTCCCTCACAGGTTTAAAAACTTCTATCTTCCCTCACAGGTTTAAAAACTTCTATCTTCCCTCACAGGTTTAACAACCTCTATCTTCCTCACAGGTTTAAAAACTTCTATCTTCCCTCACAGGTTTAAAAACTTCTATCTTCCCTCACAGGTTTAACAACCTCTATCTTCCTCACAGGTTTAAAAACTTCTATCATCCCTCACAGGTTTAAAAACTTCTATCTTCCCTCACAGGTTTAAAAACTTCTATCTTCCCTCACAGGTTTAAAAACTTCTATCTTCCCTCACAGGTTTAAAAACTTCTATCTTCCCTCACAGGTTTAAAAACTTCTATCTTCCTCACAGGTTAAAAAACTTCTATCTTCCTCACAGGTTTAAAAACTTCTATCTTCCCTCACAGGTTTAAAAACTTCTATCTTCCTCACAGGTTTAAAAACTTCTATCTTCCCTCACAGGTTTAACAACCTCTATCTTCCCTCACAGGTTTAAAAACTTCTATCTTCCCTCACAGGTTTAAAAACTTCTATCTTCCCTCACAGGTTTAAAAACTTCTATCTTCCCTCACAGGTTTAAAAACTTCTATCTTCCCTCACAGGTTTAAAAACTTCTATCTTCCCTCACAGGTTTAAAAACTTCTATCTTCCCTCACAGGTTTAAAAACTTCTATCTTCCCTCACAGGTTTAAAAACTTCTATCTTCCCACACAGGTTTAACAACCTCTATCTTCCCTCACGGGTTTTTAAAAACTTTATCTTCCCTCACAGGTTTAAAAACTTCTATCTTCCCTCACAGGTTTAAAAACTTCTATCTTCCCTCACAGGTTTAAAAACTTCTATCTTCCCTCACGGGTTTTTAAAAACTTCTATCTTCCCTCACAGGTTTTAAAAACTTCTATCTTCCCTCACAGGTTTAAAAACTTCTATCTTCCCTCACAGGTTTAAAAACTTCTATCTTCCCTCACAGGTTAAAAACTTCTATCTTCCCTCACAGGTTTAAAAACTTCTATCTTCCCTCACAGGTTTAAAAACTTCTATCTTCCCTCACAGGTTTAAAAACTTCTATCTTCCTCAGGTTTAAAAACTTCTATTTCCCTCACAGGTTTAAAAACTTCTATCTTCCCTCACAGGTTCTAATAAACTCTAATCTTCCCTCTAGGTTTAAATTATTTTCCTTTTCAGAATATTTCTTCTTCACTAAGTTACCCTCTATACGCGCTCACGGTAAAGAACACGTCTGGAGTTCACCACGGTGTAACAAGCTAATTTCGCTACAAGTTCAAGTGCAGTTCTCCGGTTTACTAGTCCGATAGGGTGCTAGGATGCAACTCCTTATTCCCCCCACAGGCTTATTCTTTTCTATTCCAGTTTGCCAGTGTGTCTACAGGTTGGCGAGATGGAAACTTTGCATTCTCAAGGATTAATAGATTGCTGCCACCTAAGGGTGTAAAAACAAATCGCCTAAGTTTTTAAAAACATCTGAAAAATGCTCTTGTACATTAAACTTTACTGTGTCCTAGATAGTGAGTGTTGAAAATTTTGCAGGATTCAAAAGGACGTTTACTGCACATGATGTAAAGACGCTAATCTGAATTGCTCACAGGTAAAGACTTGGAGAGTAAGCTTACCGTCACTAGTATTCACAAATTATTACTCAAGAAGAGTCTAAGTCATTCTTCCAACAAACTACATAATTCCCCAGGTAAACTTTATAAGGGTGCCCTATAAATTCTATCCTCATTTTTAGCACTTTAATTGGCTCCTCAGGTATAACTTCTTTTCACCTACAGGTGAATAAACTTTTTGTCTTCCCACAGGTTTAATATTTGTTTTCTTCCCTCAAGGTTTGAATTTATTTCGTTCCCTAAAAGTTTAAAACTTATTCTTTCCCCTACAGGTTTAAATTTTTTCTTCCCCTACAGGTTTAAATTTTTTTCTTCCCCTACAGGTTTTATTATTTTTCCCCTACAGGTTTAATATTTCTCTTCCCCTACAGGTTTAATATTTCTCTTCCCCTACAGGTTTAATATTTTTCTTCCCCTACAGGTTTAATATTTTCTTCCCCTACAGGTTTAATATTTTTCTTCCCCTACAGGTTTAAAAACCTATCTTCCCTCACAGGTTTAAAAACCTCATCTTCCCTCACAGGTTTAAAAACTTCTATCTTCCCTCACAGATTTAAAAACTTATCTTCCCTCACAGGTTTAACAAACCTATCTTCCCTCACAGGTTTAAAAACCTATCTCCCTCACAGGTTTAAAAACCTCTATCTTCCTTCACAGGTTTAAAACCTCTATCTTCCCTCACAGGTTTAAAAACTTCTATCTTTCCGCTCCACAGGTTTAAAAACTTCTATCTTCCCTCACAGGTTTAAAAACTTCTATCTTCCCTCACAGGTTTAAAAACTTCTATCTTCCCTCACAGGTTTAAAAACTTCTATCTTCCCTCACAGGTTTAACAACTTCTATCTTCCCTCACAGGTTTAAAAACTTCTATCTTCCCTCACAGGTTTAAAAACTTCTATCTTCCCTCACAGGTTTAAAAACTTCTATCTTCCCTCACAGGTTAAAAAATATTTTAAATCTCTCACAGGTTTAAAAATATTTCTCTTCTTCCACAGGTTGAAAAATAGTTTAAACAATTTCGCTTTTAAACTGAATATTTTTTTCTAGGTGGTTTATCAGGTTTGGCGGGGGGGGGCCCGGGGGGGGGGGTTACTTTAACAATACTTTGGGGAGGCGGTGGCAGAGTGGTTAGCATATTAGAGTGGTGAGCTCGGTGTCCCGAGTTTAAATCCTGCTGGGGGTAACTCTTTAGATGCACAAAATCCCGAGTTCAAGTCCCGCAAGGAGCAAATGTTTCTTAATCTGTAGTGGCCAAAGATACCCACATGCTACCTGAGCCCTCAAGTAAAGAAGATAAAAACCTCAGGAAGGAAGATAATAGCCTAAAGGCGCTATATAGACTAAACAAAATAAAAATAAATAAAAATATCACATAGCCTTAGGTATAAAACTGACCTTAAAGCTCTGAATTTCGTTTAAAGCAAAACCAGGCTACAATGAGCAGTTGGCACCTGTGATACCCCTCCCCCCCTTGAGGGGATAATACTCATTGCGGTGAAGGGGACCTGGAGCCGTGCTAACAGTTCTATTCTAGTTCTATGGGCTATTTCCAGTAGAGGCCAATGCCGCGATTCCTGAAATTTTCGAACATCACTCCCATTTCCCTTCCTATGGTTTAACAGTATAAATGATATACTGTTATCTTCGTAAATGTTTGTTATATGTATAATATTATCAAATAAAAAACGGTAAAACACACTAAACAAATGCCATTATGAGTGACTGAAAAAATATGCATGAACTTCAACTCTTTGCCATTTATTATTTTTGTGAGACAACATTTAAGGTGGAACATATAAATAGAAGCGGGTTTTTATTAGCTTTCCATTGATAAATTTAGTTTTCTGATAAATGAATTAGCACCATGCATAAATTAACATTAACTAAATAAATAACATCAAGCGGGAAAATTACCCATTTGATGTTATTTATTTAGTTAAATGAATTAGAACCATGCATAAATTAGCGTTATCAGAAAACGAAATTTATCAATGGAAAGCTAATAAAATTATGCTTTTATTGATATGTTTCATTTAAAAGTTTTATCGCAAAATATTAAATGGCGAAGAGTTTAAGTTGAATATTTAGTTCATGCATATTTCTTCACTCTCTCATAATGGCATTTCTCTAGTGTATTTTACTTTTTTTATTTGATAATATTATAGAACAAACACTTACGAAGATAACAGTGTATCATTTATACTGATAAACCATAGTCTACTGTATTCATGGAACACTTTTTTTTCTTGCCGATCCGATTGATGATGTTATTTCTTTAGTCAATGCTAATTTATGCATGGTGCTAATTCATTTATCAGAAAACGAAATATATCTATGGAAAGCTAAGGAAAATCCGCTTCTATTGATATGCTCCATCTTAAATGTTGTCTCACAAAATATTAAATGGCGAAGAGTTTAAGTGAATATTAAGTTCATGCATATTTCTTCAGTCTCATAATGGCATTTCTTTAGTGTGTTTTACTGTTTTATATTTGATAATATTATAGAGCAAACATTTACGAAGATAACAGTATATCATTTATACTGATAAACCAAAAGAAGGGAAATGGATGTGATGTTCGAAACACTTTTTTTACCTTGCCGATCGGCCTCCACTGGTCATGGGTGGGTTGGCGCGGAGCGCGAGTAGCAAGTCCAGTATACAGTAGTCTTTGCACCTACTTTCTATCATTGCAGGAAGCTTGACAACTACTACTACTCTTAGAGATTAACTGAACCTTCTAATCATTGGGGATGATAGATATAAGAAGCTTCAATAATCTTTCACTACACAAGAAAAAGGAATTACAACATCTTTAGCACTTATTCGGTGACCAGAAATGGTTCAAATAGCATCGCTTCCTTGATGTTAAATTCCCTTAACCATTTTGCTTTGGACAGTCTTGCCGATGAATCTTGTGAGTAAGAGCTGACATGTTCGCGTGTGAGAACTGTGTGTCTGTGTGCGAGAGATGAGATGGCCGACAGACTGTGAGTATACGACAGCATTTTCATGTGCGATTCGACGAATATCAGCGTGAAATTGCTTCTTGTATGTATGTATGTAGAAAGTATGATACAACAAATGTTCAATAAAATATATAATTCACGTATGAAGTTTAAATCTGAAAAACAATCTACCTGTGCATTTCTAATATATCTTGGAACTAAGTAAATGATAATCCTAAAGCTGAAATCCTAAAGAAATCAGTAATTCCTTGGAAAGAGAATGGCTAATAGTGATCACTAAAAACTTAAATCAATCTTAAAATAACTTAACTCAAGACTATGCTAAAAAGTAAAGAAATGGAGACAATAAATAAACAATGCAAATAATATAGACATTCAACCAAACTAATAAGTTAAACACACTAACTATATACAGTCAATATCAACAGTATCACTCACCCCTCAAGAACATTAATGGTAGTGGTATCCCTGCAAGATTCAGGGATGAAGGAATAAGAGGTGTGTATAAGCAAAGAGTGACAAAAGCACTGAGTGATTGAGTGAGAGTATCACAAATGGTGAGGCAAATGCTGACGAAATTTCTGAGCCTCAAATAGGTTTTGCTGTGTGAAACTGAAGGAGTGATGGGAATGGAAGTAGTGAAGGTAGGGAAAAAGAAAGGCAGTGCATGGTGGAGGGATGCGCTAAAAGTAAAAATAAAAGAAGAGATGCTTACAGGAAAACACTGGAAAGAAATATGGCAGAGTGAATGATATGAAAAACACAAAAAAGTATTATTAATGCAAAACGAAGGACAAACAAGTGAAAAAAGAGAGTAAAAGGAGAGCAGATGAAGACTTTGAAAGAAATATAAGGTTTTACTGGCAAGGAAGAGCAAGGATGAGACACAGGTAAGACTGGGGTTACCTGCAGCCCACTGTCATGGTGCCGGGCTGCAGCATGTCGTGTAATAGCAATTTGGCAATACAACACACAGATTAGAAAAGCAAGTGTTTAGTGTTTTTTGTAAAATGAAATAATCAAAGATGTTTGAACATGTTTGTATGAAACTATTTCACTCTGAGAAAAACTTTCAACCACGACTTTTCAAATGTTGAAACAATCTTATGGGTACATAAGCCACACAGAATGTCACACTGGGTAGCAACATTTCAAATCAGAGAGAGCATCCAGTAAACATCCAGTAAACAGTAAACAGTTGGAGAGGCGGTAGCGGAGTGGTTAGCGTCTCCGACTGGCGTTCTCGGTGACCCGAGTTCGATCCCCGAAGAAAACCAAAACCTTTCTGCACCGTCGAGTGGCCTAAGAACACCCACATGCCCTGTCCATCAACTCTACCTTCGATTGCGAGTGCATCGGAGGACACAGGGGGGCAGCATGGCGTCACTATAAAAATCCTGCCTGCGCCACCACGGGCGAGGACCAACCATCACAGCCCTCAAGTGAACCTCCAGGGCCTACCATCCGAGCCCCGGGTCACCACTGCCTACAGGCGCTATAGGCACAATGAAAAAAAAATTCACATCAAGGGTCAGTTACCACATCATGAAGGCTTGTGATGTGATATGTAAAAAATTATGCCTGACTGTCCATGAGGCTTCCAAAGAAATAAGGCATCTCTGAAGGTCTGTGCCACATACTTTTCACTAAAAGTTTAGAATGCATTGAGTTACCACAAAATGTGTGGCACATCTGCTGCCAGATGAGCATACGGATAATCATGTCAGAGTCAATCAGGAACTGTTTGATGGAAATGCCAACTAAATTTTCGGAAAATATCATGAAATGTCATGAAACTTCATACTGTGCCAGTATGTCATAAACAGAGTGACATGACAGCAGGTGCACTGTCATAAGAGCAGCATCCAGATCGCACAGCTACAATGTTGAATAAAAAAGCAGTCACAACCCTGGTTTGGAAAATGGTCACTGCAACTAAAAAGAAAAAAAAATCACATGAGTCACTAAACGGTGAAGTTGATGTAGACTGTCTTCTTCAACTGGAAGACCATCGTTCATTGTTTGTTCCACATGGACGACAGCCAACAAAGAATTTCACTTGTGGTCCCGAGGCACTAGAGGGAGGCAACGTGAAGGGAGGGGCCTTTGGAACGGAAATGAAAATTCTGGACGCTGCTCTTATGACAGTGTACCTGCTGTCATGTCCCTCTTTATCTATGTCATGCTGGCACAGTATGACACACCTTTCCTCCCCCAACCACCTCGCTTGGCCCCTCCGGACTCCTTTTATTCCCTAAGTAGAAATTAAGGTAGAAGGGCTTGTGATATTGGACAGGAGGTTCATTACAAAGCCTGCACACAAGAAAAAGATGATGTTTGAATTAAATAAAGAAGTACTGCTTTCCTCTTAGCGGTATAGATCCTTGAAATGTTAAAGAAAAAGTAATGATAGCAGCAAAATGTGCATATCAATTTAAGGCTAAATCCAGATAAATAGATACGGAGACAGGACCACACGAGTATAGCTCAGGCCCTGTATGCTACAACTACATAAAGACAACCAGGTCAATACACTCACACCTCAAAATTACTTCCAGAACTGGTAAAAACACCACTGGAAGTAGTCCATCAACGGTGGAAGTGAGGATGCATAGATATAGTTTGATTAAGTTGGAAGTAAAGAAATACATACATTTGTATTAAAAAAGTTTAGTTTCCTTTCAGACAGACCTAGGGCAGTATAATGATTTATAATATAGGTTTGGACCATAGATACTACTTATAGTTTAGTCATACGTTCTTTAAGTTGCTTGGATAATACCTCGAGCTATTTTACATAGGTAATAAATATGAACCCACTTATTTCCCTTACAAAATCTTAAGCCATATAAAAATATTCAACAAGTACGTTCCTCTGTTTTTCATCAATAAAGCAGCAGCCACATGATGAAACCTGGTTAGTGTAGGGTTACTAATGCATCGTCATCAAATTCTAATGCATCGTCATCAAATTCTAATGCATCGTCATCAAATTCTAATGCATCGTCATCAAATTCTAATGCATCGTCATCAAATTCTAATGCATCGTCATCAAATTCTAATGCATCGTCATCAAATTCTAATGCATCGTCATCAAATTCTAATGCATCGTCATCAAATTCTAATGCATCTTCATCAAATTCTAATGCATCGTCATCAAATTCTAATGCATCGTCATCAAATTCTAATGCATCGTCATCAAATTCTAATGCATCGTCATCAAATTCTAATGCATCGTCATCAAATTCTAATGCATCGTCATCAAATTCTAATGCATCGTCATCAAATTCTAATGCATCGTCATCAAATTCTAATGCATCGTCATCAATAGCAAATATCATCCCATCATGAAAACAAGCATCAAACTGTAGCTACTAAGTGAGCCTCAACGCATACACAAGTAACACAACACGTGACTATCCCGAAGTCCTCAAGGAAAGAGAAGATAAAAACCTAAGGAAAGAAGATAATAAATAGCCTACAGGCACTATAGGGTCAAAATAAACGTAATTACTTCAAGAGACATCACTTTTGGTACTGTATTGTTAACTTGTTTGCAGCACTTAACCCCTTCACTGCGGCTGGTACAAATACGGTCTCTCAGCTATCTAAGGGTTCACTGCGGCTGGTACATATAGGGTTTCTGTATTTAAACTCCGCGCTCAATGATATTGTGGGTAAATATTCGCTGTGATAGGCTTGTATGGCAACAGTGTCAAGTGTTGCGATATAATATAACCTTTTTTTCTGCTTGAGTGAGTTAGTATGACTAATAAGGTCAAGCGGTACAGTACGACGTGTTGACGCTGCCGCGCCTCCACTTCTATGGCGAGGCTAAATAGTCAAGATAGTCAACATATTCTTGATGGATATAAGACAGAAGTATGAATGAATGAATGCATGAATGAATGAAGCATTTATGTACCAAAATAAGCTGTATTATGTTGAGTAGTAAGTGGTTTCATTGTGCGCCTGGCAGCACGGTCACGGCCCTGTTGCTGCACTCTGACACAACTCTTCACTTAGCTGGTAGCCTCCACCAAGACCAAACATAGATTTTCTGGTATGGAATGAGCATCCTATTCATTTAGGCACTTAAAGTATGATAAGTAATTATTTTATATTTTAATTAAACCTGCCGCACAGGGGGGTAGGCCTAATAATGTGATATCCGCAGTGAAGGGGTTAAGCGTTTATCCATCTGTTATCTGTTGCAGTCTTATCTCTAATAATCAAGTCCATTAAATAGGAGGTTTTCCATGCAGATGTGTGTGACTAGATGATCAGCGAGTCTGTGATGGTGATGACAAGATGGTAGAAAAATTAGTCACAATAACATGACATTATTTCTCTGATAAATGGTGATGACTGAAGGGTGACAAGGAGGAAATAATGGATCCTAACACTACTATTCATACATTTTTCGATATAAACATCTTCTAGCTTCACAACTCTGAATATACAAAATACCATACATATATACCATATATACCTGTTCGTATCATAAACACAATCAAACTCCGGCCGCCACTTGACGTTGTATCCTCTGAACTATTCTATGGTCGAGGATTTTCTGCCTGGCCATCGTTGCAAAGCCGGCCACCATTCCCACCATGGCCATCATTGCCTCAAAGGTCCAGAAGTGCCGCTCCTCCAACCACATCACGCGGTCACACCTGTAAGGGTAGGAAGTAGCTTGTATTAAGGCCCTAAAGATGCTATTTGGGGTGAAACAGTAATATTAGATGGGGTGATTTATATTAGAATGACTGAGGACATGAAGCTAAACAAACACCAAAGACTTAAGGGTAGAGCACCTAGAAGGTTAGGAAGTAGCCTGTATGAACCCCTTCACACCCAGATCTTTCCTTTGCTATAAAAAAAATGGTAAGTTATCGAGCCATACAATTACGAAGAGTCTGAATATACCAAATTAGTTAGTCGACAAGGATACTAAACAGGTCATTACTATAAAATATTGCTTATATTCACTAAAAATCGTCAAATGATAGCCAAATTACAATGGAAATTATGTTCTGGGTCTCAAGGGTTAAGCACCTTGATTGAAACAGACAACTAAGATGTAGGTAAACTCTGCACTGCGATGTGAGTACAATATATAATGTTCTTGATATACTACATAAATGACTGGGCCAATTAAGTAACTATTCATATAATCCAGACAGGGCAGTGGAGGGCAAGCAAGGTTAAACAGGGAGGACAAATACACAGGATAAAAGAATGGTTTGTTGATTAGCATGTCAACCTCTGCTTTCTTTTACTCAAATTGTCTGTTTCATCTCAATAATGGTAAAGTGACCAAGAAAAATAGAAAGAAAAACATTAGCAGAGACAGGTTTGCATGCAGTCTTTCCTATATACTCTTCTACTACCATGTTTGTGGGATGAAGAAAGAGAAAGGTCATTCTAGGCATGTCCCCCGGAGGTATCATGGTAGTGCAGACAATGAACATGCTTTAATGATCATACCTCAAGCCCTCATTATCCATACCAGCATTGAAAAAATAAAATAATAATAATAGTAACTAATAATAATTTATAATAATAATAGCCTACAGGCGCTATAGACTCCAACGTGAAAAAAAAAAGTTGGTCAAGAAATGTATCAGTGCTTTAACGCCTGAAAAAAAGCAAGTAATATTTTCATCTTTGTCCCTGAAGTAGGAAACCACCATGTGAACTGCACCCATGCCACCAAGCACAAGAGTAACACAAATGGATAAGCCAGGATAACACCTATCATAGAGGCATAAGCAGCAACCAATGCACATCTACTTACTTGCGGTACACTTCTCCCGTTTTGCTGCAGTGTATTTTCTGACGGTACTTTGCTGAGACACACACTGATGGATTACTGCTTGTAGTCTCAAAAGCTGAAAAATAATCACAGCTGTAATGAAATCTGAATATTCAATAACATCGTAAAGGTTTCATGAAGGTTTTCTTGAGGTCTATTTTGCTGCTCTTGGAAAACCTGCACTTGCACATACATATAATAGGACATACATAAGATATGGAAAAGGTACCTACTCTCCTAAAATCTATACAAAAGACCCTGTATCATATGACTGCAGTCTACTGACTCTCTCACCACATCAGTTCTCAACACATTGATGAGAGCCTCACACGACCAACACAACAACAAAACCCAGGAGACTCAGAAGGTGTAGGAATATGCAGGCGACCACCTGTATGGGTTTGATGACAAGTGTTGCTGCTGAAGGAGTCCCAGAGCAAGGATAACCAGTGCCTGTACATTGGGTCTGGATGCAGCGGTGACTCTTCCCATTGCCTTGGAACACCGATTATAATACCAATTTTATTATTCATCTGCAAATGTTGATATCAGAAAATGTACTTAAGCATATAATTTGTTAAGTTTGTGTACATCATACATAAATTATTATACCTTGGTACGCCAAATGTGCCGTTGGTAAGTCGCAATGTGTTAGCAAGAATTTGGAGATTTGGTTATTGTAACATATGTCAACTCAGGGTCAAGTATCAAAATACCAGACACCTTTTAGGTACAAACAAATTGTTGCAAATAGCTATTTTCACAACTTGTACAATTCACCCAGTACCCACAGATCATGAGTTTCAAATCTACACTGTAAAATAAAATACTTAGATATTCAATGATAAAATGCACTTCTCTTAACAATACATAACAAACTCCTTAATACAAGTATAAGGAACATCTCCACCTCACCAGTAAGGAACATCATTTCCCCTTGCTAGTAAACGGTACATACACACTAATAATATAATAGGAGAACAGTGTTGGAGTACTTGGGGGACCGGGGTGGATGGGAGATAAAGAGAAGTGGAGAGTGTGAGAATGGAGTGTACTGACAGGAGCAAATGGAGAGTTTTGTCTTGGCCACCACTTGAGAGAGTTCCCAAGCACAGGTGACAGAGCAGTACTAGGCAAACACCTCCTCCTTGCCTGCCACCATGCACACAGTCACACCTCACAACTCAAGACCTCCTTCCCAACAGGACAAAGCATCTTCTTTCTGTTTAACGTCAGATTTTCCAATATCCTATGAGGTTATACGGCCTATCATACACTTCCAACAATCTCTATCCGTTGCCTCAACTTCTTCAATGACCAATGCTGCCAGATCCTCTTCAACACACTGCCTCCATATCTTCCTTGGCCTGCCCGGTGGACGGCGACCTGGCACTTCCACTCCAACAGCTCTTTCCAATTCCTCACCACCTACTCTCCTCTTCACATGCCCAAACCACCTCAATCAAAGGACAAAGCACAAACTTGTACACCACGTCACCATTATAAAGTACACACTAGCACCCCCTCACCCGTGCAAGGCTGACACTCCTCCAGCTCCTTCACCTCCTCCCGCATCCAGCAGTACTCCTTCAGGGTGGTGTTGGGCAGGGCTGTGGTGTGGGTGTGGGGCCGCGTGTCCGAGGGCGTCAGCTCGTTCTCCACGATGAGAACCAGCACAGACAGCCTGCAACAAAATATACTAATGAGAGAAAATTATAGTCAGGATCATAGATAACAGTAGACCTGGATGTGACACTCGGCAACGAAGCGCGCTGGACGCTGCAGTACTGGCCCCATGGCCGTCTGCTGGCCCATTCACTTGCGGCATATGACTATCATATAGACTATGGTTTATCAGTATATATGATATACTGTAATCTTCGTAAATGTTTGTTCTATAATATTATCAAATAAAAAACAGTAAAACACACTAAAGAAATGCCATTACGAGACACAGAAGAAATATGCATGAAGTTAATATTCACTTAAACTCTTCGCCATTTGAAACTTTGCGAGTCAACTTTTAACATGAAACATATCAATAGAAGCGCAATTTTATTAGCTTTCCATTGATATATTTCGATTTCTGATAAATTAATTAGCACCATGCATAAATTAACGTTAACTAAATAAATAAAATCATCAATCGGGTAATTTTCCCGATTGATGATGTTATTTATTTACTTATATATTTCGTTTTCTGATAAATGAATTAGCACCATACATAAATTAGCATTAACTAAATAAATAACCTCATCAATCGGGAAAACTACCCGATTGATGATTTTATTAATTTATTTAACACTAATGTATCAATCAATCAATCATTGGGGGCATACGCCGGGGGGCACGTCGCCTCGCCCACCCTACGACGCCACTCCCGGGGGTCACCACGCGCGAGTTCCCATGCAGGCTCCTTTCCCATACCAAGCAGCTCTCGACAAGAAACATCAACTTGCCCCAGCCACGAGCCTTGTGGGCGCCCCCTTGGCCTCCTCCACGCCGGATTGTCTCTTACAGATACAACCCGATGGGAAGGATCAGTTTCAGGGTAGCGTGCCACATGCCCATATAGCCGAAGTTGGCGCTGACGGACTATGCAGGTAATAGGCCTCGATTCAGTCTCACGGTGCAATCGCTGATTTGACACGTAATCATCCCAGCGATACCCCATGCTTCTGCGAAGACACTTATTACCAAAGGCATTGATTCGTCTCTTCAAGTCACTATTTAGTGTCCATGTCTCACAACCATAGAGTAAGACAGGGATCACAAGCGACTTGAAGATCCGGATCTTTGTCCTCCTGCACAGGTACCAACAACGCCAAATACTCCCGCTGAGCGAGTCCATAACACCGTGGGCTATGCCAATCCGCCGTAAGACTTCTTGACGTGACCTGCCGTCATTATGGACTGCGCTACCAAGGTATGTAAAACTTTCCAAGATCTCAATGTCCTCGCCACACGCATGAACAGACTGTACTGCTTCATCTAGTAAGTCTCCAAATACCTGGACCTTGGTCTTGAGCCAGGAGACCTCAAGTCCCAAAGGCTTTGCCTCCTCATGCAGCGCCTCGAGAGCCATCACCAGGACCTCCAGCGACTCAGCAAAGATTACTGCATCATCGGCAAAAACAAGATCAGTGATCTTGGTGTTGCCGATGGATGCTCCACAATCACTTTGATCTACAACCTTGTCCAATACCCAGTCCATACAAGCGTTGAAAAGTGATGGGGCAAGGACGCACCCTTGCCTCACTCCTGTATTCACAGGAAAGAAGCTGGATACACCTGCCCCACACTTCACAGCACTCTCAGTATGCATACATACTAATGTATGCATGGTTCTAATTCATTGATCAGAAAACAAAATATATCAATGGAAAGCTAATATAATTGCGCTTCTATTGATATGTTTCATGTTAAACGTTGACTCGTAAAGTTTTAAATGGCGAAGAGTTTAAGTTCATGCATATTTCTTCTGAGTCTCGTAATGGCATTTCTTTAGTGTGTTTTACTGTTTTCTATTTGATAATATTATAGAACAAACATTTACGAAGATTACAGTATATCATAATACTGATAAACCATAGTCTATAACTCTATATGATAGTCATATGCAGCAAGTGAATGGGCCAGCAGACGGCCATGGGGCCAGTACTGCAGCGTCCAGCACGCTTCGTTGCCGAATGTCACATCCAGGTCTACTGTTATCTATGTCAGGATTTAACAATACTCCACCATCATTTCCCCACCATCATTAGTGGTGGTGGTTGGAATTAGTGGTGTGTCAAGCAGCTGAGCAGCCTGAATCATAGACAAAGGCTTTGTTACTTCATAAGAAGCTTCGTAATAAATTTGAGCCATGAAATTAAGCGATGAAAGAAGAATCACGTAAAGTAATCCCTTGTTTAGCGTTATTCCATTCTACGATGTTTCTTCATAATGTTAACAAATTGTTCCCTCAAAAAATAAAAAATATCAGTATTATAGGTCTTTGAACAAAAAATTGGCTGAGTATTACTATGATAATTAATAGTAGTTTTACTTAAATATGAAGCATTAATCAAGTATATCCATTGCAAAGTAGCCGGAATATCACGTGACTGCTGAATGCGCTGTGATTGGTCGTGACTTGAAAGCCTCGAAACTCAGCTTGAGAGCCCAGAGGCAGCACGTTACCCACCAGATTGGCAGTCCCAGCATTTGTTGTCTCTTGAACATGGCTCAGACGGCTAGACCGTATCACTGCATGCTTTGTGCCAATGTGTAGAAACACAACAACGAGGAAGTTTTGTCATGTACGAAACAACTTTCAACTCTGAGCTGAGTGTACGAAACGACTATGGTTTCGTATACGAAACAACTTCTTGGAGTACGAATCTACTGGTGTACGAAACAACTTGTGTACGAACTGACTGCACACCGATGTGATTTTTGCACTCAGTTTGTAAAAGTTTCAGTATGCTTCGATGCCTAGAGTGGTATCCGGTCATTTCGCCCACATGCCATTTCGCCACACCATGGAGTTATTTCGCCCACAATATGGAGTCATTTCCCCCAAGTTTACTGGTGGTTCATTCCATTTCTGCCAGAGGAAGATATAGTTACATGACTCTCCGTGACATGGATCGTGTGGGCGAATTGACTGGGTATTATACTAGTGTTTGCCCATACTCCCCCTCTCCCACAAAACAAGCTTGGGGATCTGGGGTAATGCGGGATATTTGGATCGTATGGGCGAATTGACTTTAGAGTGGGCGAATTAACTCTTACATGTGGGCGAATTAACTCTTACATGTGGGCGAATTGACTCTTACATGTGGGCGAATTGACTCTTACATGTGGGCGAAATGTCTTGTGGGCGAAATGACTGGTAACCCCTAGAGTCAGTACCAGATAGGGTTAATATGCTATATACATTGATACAAAAAGCTCTCATATGACTACTATGCTTTTGAATTAGGAGTCAAACTTTACTACTAGAGTTACGAAACGACACCAGGTAGGTACGAAAAAACTCAAAATACGTGTACGAAACAACTTGTGTACGAAACTCCCCGTAACCCAGGGATGTAACTTAGGAGTGTAAGTGCAGTTACAACCAATACACAATCGGTAGTTTCAACTTTTCAAATACCCTGAACGTTTCGTTCTCATCATAAGGAGTATTTATAACCCCTACAGCAGCTGTCGGAAATGAAAAATAACACAAGGGGGTTCTGGAGGCCCGACCCCCCTCCCCCCCCTCCAGCGAGGTTAGGTTACGTAATCAATAGCCAGGTTAGGTTACTGAATTAGTAGGGGGGTTTCGGTCCCCCGTTATGTTAGGAGAGTATTGGTCACTAAGGAGTATATTGGTTGAAACTGCATATTTGCTAAAATATGTGTCCTTCGTAGTGAGAGTGGCGTTTCTCTGGAATAATACCTATATTCCGACCCCTGCATCTATACGTAAGTGCTTTGGCGGACCTAAAACCAATATTGACCAAAATAAATGCTATATTTTTGGTTTCCGGAAGTGAATAGTATTTTCACTACATGCTGCAGCAGAAAATATATAGACATGTGTGTCAAGGCCAGCAGAGAGCCCAGTTCACTCCCCATTTATATACAATGCCAGCTATTCCTTGCTTGCGCGTGGTCTACCATCTATCATTTCCTGGTGTGTGATGACATATTCCAATGTGACCTAGCTCGCACACTCACAAGTTATAGCGCGTTACTTACCCAATGAGACAGGCGATAGCGACGATCATTCGCTTCTTAGAACACGACTCTATCATGATGAACGATACTTGGACACGCACAACGTAGAGAAAAGGAAAACAGACACGCCACGTCTAGACTCTTTCCTGTGGCGTGTGACACTGACTGGTTTGTTGACATCCCTGGTACAGTCTTGGCGGCGGGCTCGGACAGGGCGGGTTTTTGACAACACTACAGACGAAAATCTTATCAAAGACACTCTACAGCGTTGTAGAGTGTCTTTGATCTTATTACAGTATTGCCATACACTTCTCTCTAGATACATAATTCTGCATCGTTTAAAGAAGGTTTTTGCAGGGATATGTGTTCACGTAGGTCGTAGGGTACCTACCGATAGCAAGTTTGCTACTGTAGTGGTCATTTTGACCATCTACACCGTTGTCACCATTATGTAGTGCCCACCTTGGGAGTGTACTCTACAGTCCTGGTTACTCCGCTGCCACCACCCACATTAAGTGGGAAAAAATATATGAATGAACAAAAATAAAAGATTTAAGAAAATATGTAAGTACTGGTTGGAAACTGAATGACAACGCGTTAATATATTTCTAATTATAATATATTTAACTCTTTACTGTCTCACATGGTAATTATTATACATTCACAAGTTATCTTAATATTAAGTCTTCCTTCCCTCCTAGCGATACGTACGCGAAATGCTCAAGTCGTTATCCTAATATAGTTTACTATCTTTGGTAACTTCAGTCGCACTGTTACCCCTTAACGATACGCACATGTAATGCTCAAGTCGTTATCCTAATATAATGTATACGTAGTCTATCCCACTTCCAACGTTTCCCTCTCACTTATTTTTCTATTTCCTTCTTTCTCCTTGTCCTCACACGGCTGGCTGTGACATGTTGTAGTTGCCCCCTCTGCTAATTTGTGAGCGCTTGGCCCCCTGGTCCGCCAACAGCATCCTACCTTGGGACCCTAAGTAATACACTTTATTAGTCCTGGTCAACAAAAGGAATCACCAGTAAGTCATGTCTACATCTCTAGTTAACAAACATTTCATAACATACCTTTACCAAGGGCGAGAATATCACCTCCCCACAGGCGACTTAACTCAATGAACGTCGAGCTGCTTCTAAAATTATCCTAACCTAGAACCCCTGTTCTCACCTCGTTTCGCTACGTGTCTAATTACTACTGGCTTAAAATATAAGCCTAACCAGTGATTCAGGAATGAGGCGTGGAGGAAAATTCCTCGTTAGCTTATTGATACTTATGTGTTATTTCATCTCTTCCCCTATTAATGTAATTTCTCGCGTTACACTACGTAGTTTGCTACCTAGTGTGTCGCCCACAATGAGTGTGTGCTCCACAGTCCTGGTTATTCTGCTGCCACCACCCACATTAAGTGGGAAAAAGAAAAAATGAATAAAATAAAAGATGTAAGAAAATATGTAAGTACTGGTTGGATCTGAATGACAACGCGTTATTAAATAAGGCTTAATATATTTGTCACTTTACTGTATCATCAGTAATCACTTCCCAACTCCTTCTTAATCTAACAACGCTTACCTAATAAATATACTTGATACTGCTCTTAACTTAATGAACGGTGTACATTCACAAACCGACTTAATTATAATTATTCATATCCCCTAACGATACACACACTTACCGGTAGTGCTCAAGTCGTTATTCTATCCTAATGTAGTCTGTTTCACTGGTAACTTCCGTCGTACTGTTACCCACTACCGTAGATAACAGTGAAGTCGCCACCTACAGTGAAGTCGCCAGGCGCCAAATATTACGAATTATAGCATTACTACTGATTTTTATGTGCCACTGAAGATGTTACACAGTAGTTTATATCATGACTGTATAATCTACCCTGTTTCAGCGTTGTTTTATGCTTTGTATCTGCAAATATAACTGTTGCGCATTTTGCTTCTCACGTTTTTCTTCGCGCGATGACAGACAGTAAACAGTAGCCTTTTGGGCGGCAGGACACAAGACTTGCCAGATCTTTCAAACTTGAATAGAATTTATTTTCACGTTGGCAGAGGAATTTTTATATATTCAAGCATCTTCCGCAGCTAATATATATAGAGACTTGTTTTACTTTACCTCTAATTTACCTGAATTCTCCAGAGTGGCGACTCAACTGTTGGGTAAAAATACTAGCTGGCGACTTTACTGTAGTAGGTATAGTGAGGTCGCCACTCGGTTTTATTTTTGTAATTTGTTCATTTATAGCCCTAATATGACACAGATGAAGACTCAAAATGACACAGACTTTCCAGATAGACCCTTCTAACTGTCCTGAAATCATGGATGTAGAAATGTAACTATTAACGCCACCACACGTCTGTAAATAACAAAGAAACATAGAGCTGGCGACTTCACTGTTATCTACGGTAACGATACGCACACTCAGTGCTCAAGTCGTTATTCCATTCTAATATAGTCTGTTTCACTGGTAACTTCCATCGCACTGTTACCCCCTAACGATACGCACACTTAGTGCTCAAGTCGTTATTCCATTCTAATATAGTCTGTTTCCTTCCAAAGTTCCCTCTCACTCTTTACAGCTTTCCGTCACCATTTGTTGCCTCACACAGCTTGCCGTCATTCGCTGCTGTCTCACACAGCTTTCTCTCTCTTCACTGCTACCTTGGGACCAGCCAACAGGGCTGCCGCCGCCATCACCTCCATCTCCACTGCCCTGCCTTGGGACCCTGGATAACATGTTCCATTAGTCCTTATGTAAACACAAATAACCTATGAATAACCCACACCTACATCTCTAGCCAACAAATATTTTACAACATACCTTTACAAGGGCGAGAAAGTCACCTCCCAGTGGTCTTACTCACTGGGTTTCTGTCCGCTTCTGTCTGCTAAACTGACACGCACCTCCCTTTTCACCTCTCTTTGATACGTGGCTAGTTACTACCAGCGAAAAAATGTAACCCTCTACTACTAATTAGTGATTCAGGACTGAGGAGTGGAGGAAAATTACTCGCTTTGTTAATTGATAATTATAAGTTACTTCACCCCTTTCCCGTTTTAACGTAATTCTTCGTCAGTCATGGATCAAAAAGTTTGAACCCAATTTCCCGCGTTACACTAGTAAAGCAAAAAGATCAACAGCAAATCCAGCTGACGATTTCGTTTCGTGATGAAATATGACAGCTGCCACATATGTTTCTGTATTTTCTACAATCACATGAGAGGGTGTAGTTAACAAAGATGTGCGAATAACAGCCATAACGGACAACAGGGCCAGAGTAAATGAATGCAAGAGAAGAGGAGATGAAAAGGTAGTGAGATCTGCACAGCGATGTAAGTCACAAGATGAAGAAGAAGAGGACCTCGCTAATAAATATTTTCTAATAATATTATCATATATTTGCTAATATATATTGTGGGCGGCAAAAGTTATCAAGTATATATACATACGGCTCCGGGGAGTGTATTTGCGTTTCAAGAAAATTATTACTTTTGTATAATTTCCTGTCGCGACCACTAATTTTTGCCCCGTTCACATCTCCACGACTCGCATCGGCGACTTCCTGTCCCTGAGTCATCCAGTCGGTGCCGACTGCAGCCGATTTTTGGGAGGCAGAAGCTCCAATTTCGGCGTGCGGTTGGCTCGGGTCGATCGCCGCAGTTAGGCGACTAGTCAGCGACTAGTCCGCGATTGTCGGCGATAGTCGCGGACAGTCGCGGAGTAAAACGAATTTAACCGCCAATATTGGGTTGCCGTCATGCGCCGACAGTCGTCGACAGTCGCAGCACGACGGCAACCACGGTTGCCATCGTGCGGCGACTGTTCCCAGCCGTGCTGCGACTGACACTGAATATGGCAAGCCCCTCCACGCGGCGTGGCGAGGAAGGAAGGAAGGAAGGAAAGGAGGGAAGGAGGGCTGTTACGGCTACTCCTATCAATTCTGTACCTAGAGTTTGAAGGCTACACTTTCATCCTGGTGATTGCTTACTTATGTGCCTCCAAATATTATTTATTGAATACAATAACTACATGGTGATAACAATCGCCAAGGCACTATAAAGATACTGCACTTAAGATACTGCTCTATTTATAGTGGATATAATGATGACGATAATAACAATAATAATAATAATAATAATAATAATAATAATAATAATAATAATAATAATAATAATATTATTATTAATAATCTCAATAAATATCTCAAAAATTTCCGCTTTTCCTCTCTCTCTCTCTCTCTCTCTCTCTCTCTCTCTCTCTCTCTCTCTCTCTCTCTCTCTCTCTCTCTCTCTCTCTCTCTCTCTCTCTCTCTCTCTCTCTCCGTCGGAAGGGAAATAGCGTGGGAAAGATCGATCTTTGCCACCAGGGCCGGATTTAGGAGTGGGCAAAGTGGGCAGCTGCCCAGGGGCCTCCACAATCAGGCGGCCTCCACAAAATGGGGAAAACTGCCAAACTGGGGCCTTCACATATTACAATTTTTGTTCTTATTTATTTATTCACTGGTATTATTTCTGGTATCATTCTACTGTTTGCCCATACTCTCCCCTCTCCCCCAAAACAAGTTTGGGGACTTGGGCTAATGCGAGATATTTGGCTGCGATACAAAATATGCGCCGCAACCACATAGTTTTTGAGTTAGGGGTGTAGTATAAATGGCCAAAATTCCCTAGATCTAGGGAAAATAGATTGCATTTCTTCCAAGTCCAGAGACGTGTGAACTTGACGATCCTCACAAACAAAATGATAACCGGAGTGTCGAGCCCCCTCCCCCACCCCTCCCACTAAAGGTAAGGTAAAATTTTGTTAAACTTGCCGGGGAGTCTAGAGGGATGGAGCCCCCCCCGTTAGAAAGTTGGGTAAAATTAGGCTAGTTTAGATTATCGGGTGATTATTGCTAAGAGGTTAGGTTAAATTAACAGGGGTCGAAAGGGGCAGAGCCCCCCCTAGGTTAGGTTAGGTTAGATTACTGGGAGGTCGAGGGGAACGGAGCCCCCTTGCAAGGTTAGGTTAGGTTAAATTTTCCTAGATCTAGGAAAATTACTCTATATCTAGGGTATTTTGGCTCTTTTACATAACTCCAAAAATATGTGTTTCCGACGCTTTACTTGCACCCCACCCGAAAACCCCGCATTCCCACAGGTTCCCAAGCTTGTTTGGGGGAAGGGGAAGAGTATGGGCAAACACTAGAAATTTACCATACTTCTTTGTATGTATATTTATATAATAAATTTCTTCAATCAAGAGGCCTTAATTTTTAATCAAATTAATAATTTATCTTATATCCAACTGCATAGCTAGTGTTGCTTGATTGCCTTGATGCTTTAATCGGAAGCCAACAGCCTCTTTTTAGGTCGGCATGGCATCGACTGTAGGCTATAGCCAGTGGTATAGGTCAAAGTTTCATATAATTCATATATACAAGAAAAACACTCATTAAAAATAAATTAACCTTGAAAATAACTCCCGTCAGTAAATTTCATATCAATCAAATTTCTAGGCAGTGAGCTCAAATTTCAGAAAATATGGGGCTTAGGCTACTCCTATACTTCATGCTTTTAACAAGGGGTGACCCGACTCATAGTCTCGCAACGTCAATGTGTTACTTCTCAATCTGAATGCTTCATTGAGCTGTGTCCACTTAAAACAAAAAAATCTTTACCCAATTAGGTCATAGAATACCCCAATTTTGTCACAACATACTAGAGCTAATATACTTTCTCAATTCAGCTTTGCTTATTGCTTCAAAATGCTCCTAAAAAGGCTAACATTTCCAAAAAATCCCCCGGACCCCCTAGCTGCTCAGTCTCGCTTCGCTCGGCACCTCATACTTTGTAAAATTTTGTAATGAAAGAGGGCCTCCACACAGAGGCTGCCCAGGGGCCTCCACACTCTAAATCCGGCCCTGTTTGCCACGCTAAGATAACACGTGCTCCAGTCGCAGCACGGCCCCGACTGGTCGCAGTACGGCCCCGACTGGTCGGCGCCAGGCTTGAACCCTTCGGCGACGAGTCCCAGCACGGAGCCGACTTTTTCCGTTAAATTTTTGAGGCGCAGACCCGGCCCGAGTGTATAGAGAATGCCCCACACAGTCGAGACCCCCCGCGCTGCTTCATGACTCACACGACCCGACGGCGACGGTCTGGGCCTGACGCCGACCCACATGACGACCGGCGCCGACACAGCATGACTCAGCAAGTGGTGACTGGTCGCCGTCGAGAGTCGTGAAGATGTGAACATGTGAATGTTAAACATGTGAAGGCGAGAAAAATAAGGAACTCATGCTTATTTTATCTAGTTGTTTAACAATAACTACGCAACAAAAATATCATAGTAATTACAATAGATTCTACTAATAGCATTTTCTCCTTATCGATTAAACCTACTAAAAGCAAATTAGCTCCTTAAATTAATGTTAACTAAGATTTTTCAAAGAACTCTTATTTGCATGCAGCCATTACAGTTCATACACAATCTCTCTCTCTCTCTCTCTCTCTCTCTCTCTCTCTCTCTCTCTCTCTCTCTCTCTCTCTCTCTCTCTCTCTCTCTCGAGTGTGTATCAAATCGATTACATTGTTTCCTTGTGCTCCGTTATCAAATATGACTACATCCCTCTGATAGGCGGCGACTAGGGATTAACTGGATAAAATATGAGGGAAGTATGAGTCCATTGATTAAATACAGATCCATGGTGATTTATGGGTGAAAGTATTAAATGAGAATACTTGAGAGAGGGTTTGTTTCCTTTGGTTAAGCGTCTGCTGATCCCAGAAACCACAGTAGGCTGCGGTAGTAGTCATATGGTTGATAACCATAGCCATTGGTGGGGTGGGCCAATGGCCTGTGTTTGTTATGAATTTGCCTGAACCACGCCCTTCCAATCCGCAGAGAAGCCTGATAATACACTCTTCCCGCCATCAGAGTAGCCCGAGCCAGCACCCTTCCAATCATCAGAGTGGCCTGAGCCAGCACCCTTCCAATCATCAGAGTGGCCTGAGCCAGCACCCTTCCAATCATCAGAGTGGCCTGAGCCAGCACCCTTCCAATCATCAGAGTGGCCTGAGCCAGCACCCTTCCAATCATCAGAGTGGCCTGAGCCAGCACCCTTCCAATCATCAGAGTGGCCTGAGCCAGCACCCTTCCAATCATCAGAGTGGCCTGAGCCAGCACCCTTCCAATCATCAGAGTGGCCCGAGCCAGCACCCTTCCAATCATCAGAGTGGCCTGAGCCAGCACCCTTGGAATGTATAATATTTGAAGGTTGTATCTGATGCCTAATTGACACTACTCCAAAAGGGACTCGATTCTCTACTCCCGAAGGAATAAATTGTCAGTTCTTACTTCCTTACTAATAAACCAGCACCTATATTAAATTAACTCTTTGTCTTGTCGTTGCTTTTTTTTGTCTGTATGCCTCCGGGCGATAATAAAATCATAATTATATCCTCAGCCCTCAGCACAGTCCCCATGTTAAGGGATCCCCCAGACGCTCTTTGACATCAGCAATCTTTGGCCTGCTGGGAGCTTAGCTACATCAGCATGTTTCTATGAATGTTTATATTTATACTTGGGGGGGGGGGGGGGGGGGGGTGGATTGATTTTCATGCACATGTGTCACCTTTGAAAACTCTGATTAAAATTCCTGACCTCCGATAAGTGTTTTCTTAGGCAAGCGTAACATAATTAAATAGTACGTCACTGTACTACGTGGTGTGTTTCTAGAAGGTGAGGAAATGAGTCAGCTGTGGTCGCCGCTGCTGCCCCCGTGAGCCTCAGAGTGTTGCCGTCAGCACTATGATCGATTCGCATTACGCCATGCAGGAGATGCAGCGTCGGCGCTTCTCGTGGTGCACAAGTCCTTGCTGCCCTACTGCACCACTCTTTCACACCCGTGCTCCATTTTCCTTCACCATGTCGCATCGATAACATGCAGGATTATCTATATAATTGTACTGTAAATGACAGCAGTCATCTGAAAACTATTTCTATATTTGGCCTCTTACATCACAGAAAGGAAAACCAAAACCAGGTAAACACTAGACATTTCTGATATCTGCCGCAACCCTTCTTTATCTCCTCTCCCGCCATCACCTCCATGTTTGATGCTATTCACTCCGATACTATTTTTTAGTCGTTGTCCATTTGCGTCATAGATATCCATTTCCGCTCGACATTACATGCCGTCATGCTATGCGTCCGTTATGCTTATAAGGACGGACATGAGGTTCTGAAAGATGCTATTATGACGTGGGTAAGTTACTTCACGTGTAGCTACAATGCGTCCAAGTACTTATATCATTCCCGCTTGATCCCGGTGTACAAGCCACAAGTTTACAAGTTTTACAAGTGTATTGAGAAAAGGGAGGGATTACAAAGAAGGGGGGGGGGGCAAGTATACCAAAGATACAGAAAAACAGAAAGACAGATAAAAGAATAAAAAAAGTTGTCGGGCGATCCAGCTTACGATCCACAGCAGCGCCTTCCACAACACGATGGATTAACGCCCGACAGTGCAGCGGCGTGTCACGTGCTTACCACCTCCGGCAATCAATCATCACCTTTACCGTAGCTGACAAATAGTAACAATATAGATAAGATATCAATTGTTAGTGGCGGTGCATAGCAGGGGCGGCGAGCAGTGTAGTGTGGACCAGCGGATTAGCAACAGAGCCATCTCGCACTGAGGGAAACGGTAGCATATCGCACGGCACAAGACCGACAGTGTGTGTGGCAAAATGTGTGAGCTAAAGCCACTACAAGCAACGGGTATTACTATGGCAGTTTTTATCACGGTAAGTGTTTCCTCGTGCCATGGAGAGTGATAAGAAGGCGTGAACAGCTGCTGGGACTTCTTTTTTCTCTATTGGTTTCCAAGAGATAAGTACGGGCTAAGTAGAAAGCCCGTCAGTGTTCGGTATTCAGAAATGTTAACGGTGGGGAGGGTAGGAGGAAACAAGGGCAGCGAGTGAAGGTAAAGGAGAGGAGGCAACGACACGTGCAGCCCGTACTACAAGCTATAGCCTATATATACGCCCCCATGTCTATTCCTGCTTCCTCATGCCAGACTGCCAAGTGACTCGTGATGAAGCAATGTGGCGGCTGAATTATTTTCACGTGCGTGTGTTTCATGTTTCTACCAACCCTGACTCACTCCCGGAACATGTTCAAGGCTGTCTTTGTCCACTGCAAACACTAACGCTCATGCGAAAAAATAAACATGTTGCAGGAAATATAATAAGGGACGTCTAATCACCGCATTTCCTCACCCTAAAGTGTACTTGAAGAAGCCATGTTTAATGCGTCCACAGTACACTGACTGTACGGAACACTGAACGGGTGATAGGATTGTTGAAATGTTGAATCAATCCATAAAACAGGAAACTTTCCGCATATGGTTTGATAGTTTTACGATATAAAGATTAACAGAACAGCATTCACGTGGTTAATAAGATATTCCTATGAATTATCCAAACCCGAATGATAGATGTCCATGGCGTGATTTCGATGTTAGTACAAAGCACGGGCAAGCGCTCTCTATCTTCCGTATTAGATAAGATGGTTTAGTTTATGCTTATAGATGCACAGTACTTAAACATGAGATCTAGACATGTTATAATTAAGTAGCTATGCACAGATGTTTGAAATATATATATATATATATATATATATATAAACTCATTACGTGAATTACTCATTAAGGGCTTGTTCTATGCAAAAAGTTTGTTCTACAGACCCCCGTTGATTTTGACAGCACTACTTGCATGTCGAATTTCAGCTCAATCCGACAATAATTAGGAGTAGTTTACGCTAATTACTCATTAAGGGCTTGTTTTACGCAAAAAGTTTCTTGCGACGACCCCCATTGATTTTGACAGCACTACTTGCATGTCAAATTTCAGCTCAATCCGACAATATTTAGGAGTAGTTATTCACTTTTTGGAGGAAACTTGGTTCCACGGGTCTTATGGTAAGCGGCAGCGAGCGAAGCGAGCTGCCAATCATTTTACTATAGATCCATTCATGAGTATAAATTTTAGATTAACACTATAAACAGATTTTTCTCAGTGTGTTACCAATTTATCTAGTTATTCAAAGAGTGGGTGTCTCACCCGCCCTGAAATGGGCAGGGCACGTGCGCCCCCCCCCCCCCCACCCCGCAGTTCCGCCACTGATTTCAAAGCCTACATACACTACGTTAGTGGTAGCTCTCGAATCACATGTTGCCACTCATAGTCGTCTCTGCTTCCACACCTTTTTTTTTACTACAGCTCCTTAACTATAATACAGTACGTACACGTACATGTACTGCATACCTACAGGAACTTTATTCTTAACCAACTCAACCCGCCGCTCGGTCGCCCACCCTCCCTGCTGCCCCTACGTCACTTTCCCATCACATCTACCTGTTGCACCGCCTCTCTCTGGGGCTCCTCCACCCACCACTCTGATAACGCAGCCACCCGCCACTCCACTCCCCTCGCGCCCACCGTGCTGGCCTTACTACGCTCACATGAGAGGAGAGGAGGTGCCTCAAATGCGATATCTACGTCAAAGCTATTATCAACGTTAGTACCAGGGTCAGAGAGCACTCCTTTGACCTTGGTTAGTACATGACACATCATAACATCGGAGGACGTGCACATGCTGGCCTGGCGACAATCAGTAATATTTCTGCTCTTGACGGAGCTCTTGTGAAGTTCAAGGGAGGAACGTTGCCGCAGCGATCTCGTGGGCGGCGACCTCACGAGCCTGCTGCAGCGACGCCTCCACGAATAGGCGACTTGTTTTCTTGGTACAAAGGTAGATACGCAAGATAGAAAGAAAGACAGATAAATAGATAGATATATAGGTGGATAGCTAAGTAGGTAGACGGATGAATAGATAGATAAATAGGCAGACACACTGTTACCGAAATGTGATAATATGTCCAGAGAGGAGGCTTCTCTTATCATCAAGACTAACAAAAGTTACCCGTCATTAATGGTCTGAATCAAGGCTAAGGGAGGAGCCCCTCTCTCTCTCGGCTTTGGTCTGAATAGTATTGTAGCTATACAGAACACCGTATTTATGACTGATTGAGTCGACAGATTTTGTTTCTCTCTCTCTCTCTCTCTCTCTCTCTCTCTCTCTCTCTCTCTCTCTCTCTCTCTCTCTCTCTCTCTCTCTCTCTCTCTCTCTCTCTCTCTCTCTCTCTCTCTCTCTCTCTCTCTCTCTCTCAGTTAAGTTCATGGTTTAGTGTTGCGGAAAAAATTTAACAGAAAGATTCTGAGTGTTATTATGGAAGGTATTGTTCTCTGGAAGATTTTATGTTATCACCAGTGGAGGGATTAAGTTGCTTTTTCTCGGAACTGAATATCTGCAGGCTCTTCCTGTCCCCTCACGCACACGTAGTAGCACAAGGGTATGAAGTTATGCAATCTATCTACGACATGTTTCTTTTCGTGAGTCATTTAATTGAAGCTTCTTTTTACAATCTTGTGTGAGCTGCCAACCTGTTTCTTTTTACGTCAACTATAACGATCTTGTTCTTTAATTATTTTCAGAGGTTCCAAAGTCATAATTGAAAAGAAAATAATGAACATACGTATTTATGGATATATTGAACACGTTTGTTTATCTAAGGACAGCTCACCTATGTCAGCTTGGGAGTTAACATGAAGGTGATATCGATATAAATCATGCACATGTATCACTTCCTTCTGATTATTTATTTGTCTTTCATTTGCTTATCTATTCAACTTTTCGTCAGGAACAGGCGGCAACATTTACTTAAACTAGCCAGCAAAGTATGTAGAGTCAGTCAGAACCAAGGATGGTATCTAGAGATCTTGTATATTATCCTTGGTCAAAACAGTCACAATATATCCGTCCAACATTTTCTTATGTTTCGTAACTTTGACTTAATTAAAACTTATCTGGAGAAAGTAGCTTTTTTTCCTTCGCATAACTAAATCAAATAATACTGAATGAAAATAAATGCGGAAAATTGCGAATGTTGGCGTGCGTGTATTGAGTGGCGAGGCAGCACGTTGGCAGTATCAGTCTGTTGCAGTCCCGCGTGCAGAGGATGTAAAGAATGATATGGTCTTATCGCTAACAAAGACAACGTCAGGCTATTGATAGCACCGTTCCAGTGCTTATTTCTAACCTTATGATTTTTGTGTTAAATATATGTGAGTGAATATAAATGAGAAAGCGAAATTTGAGTTAATATCGAGAGGGCAACCAAAACTACCCACAGAAGGGGCTATCTGGAGAGTAGGCCCACCAATAGCCCTCCGCAGGAGCTAGTCAAAAAGGCTGCCCGGAGGGCGGCTTTGCGGCTAGTAATAATATAAGCGAAAGTGTGTGTGTGTGTGTGTGTCGTGTCTGTCTGTCTGTCTGTCTGTCCGCGATAGGTGCCGCCCCCAGTGCCCCCAATCCCCTCATATGGCACAGTTTTGGAACCAGCTCGACCAGGGGAAGGTTTTAAGCCCACTTATGAGATGATCCGATCACTTTTTTTTTTCTTTTTTTTAGCAGCCTATTAACGAGAATTGTGAAAAAAAAAGTGGGTTGCGAGAATTGAGGAAACCTTGATGTAGGGTGATGGGTAATGGGTGAGTGAATGGGTGGGGTGATGGGTAATGGGTGTGGGGTGATGGGTGAGTGAATGGGTGGGGGGTGATGGGTGATGGGTGAGGGAATAGATGGGGGGTGATGGGAAATGGGTGAGTGAATGGGTGTGTGGTGATGGGTAATGGGTGAGTGAATGGGTGGGGGGTGATGGGTAATGGGTGAGTGAATGGGTGGGGGGTGATGGGTAATGGGTGAGTGAATGGGTTGGGGGTGATGTGAATGGGTTGGCGTTAATACATACAATCATGATTTCAGGAAAGCTAGAAGGGGCTATCTGGAGCGTCTGTGTTTGGTGGGCCTTTGGCCCACCAAACACAGGTGGTGGGCCGATGGCCCACTAATAGCCCTCCGCAGGAGCTAGCCAAAAAGTCCGCCCGGAGGGCGGCTTTGCGGCTAGTATTGCATAAAAATCTACTGAGTAAGTGAAACCTGGCAAGATGTCACCGCAGAGTTTTCATCCACACTTTCTTATCTTTACCGACTTTCTACGCTCACCCTCGCTCGCTCGCTCGCTTCATGTTACAGTGAAGGCCGACTGAGCTTCAAGTTAAATACATGACAGTTCTTCCTTTGTCTCTCTTGGCTCACGCCCCCCCCCACCGTAGATAACAGTATAGTCGCCACCTGCACTAATGTCGTCAGGCGCCATATATTACGAATTCTAGCATCACCACTGATTTGTATGTGCCACTGAAAATGATACACAGTAGTTTATATCATGATTTTTTTTTCTTTCTTTCTTTACATCTGTGCCTATAGCGCCTGTAGGCAGTGGTGACCCAGGGCTCGGATGGTAGGCTCTGGAGGTTCCATTGAGGGCTGTGATGGTTGGCCCTCGCCCGTGGTGGCGCAGGCAGGATTTTTATAGTGACGCCTGTGATTAGAGGCTCATGCCGCCCCCCTGTGTCCTCTGATGCACTCGCAATCGAAAGTAGAGTTAATGGGCAGTGCATGTGGGTGCTCTTAGGCCATTCGTAGGTACAGGAAGGTTTTGGTTTTCGTCGGGGATCGAACTCGGGACACCGAGAAGGCCAGTCGGAGACACTAACCACTCTGCTACCGCCTCCCCATGTATAATCTGTATCCATGTATAATGACTGTATAATCTATCCTGTTTCAGCGTTGTTTTATGCTTTGTATCTGCAAGTACATACGGTTTCAAATTTCGCTACTCGTTTTATTTCGGGCAACGACGACGGCGGGAGGACACTCTAAACATAAAACACTAGATGGCGACCTTAGTGTAGCCCGTTACCAACGTCGCCACTCGGTTTTATTTTTTTAATTTGTTCATTTATAGCCATAACATGATACAGATGAAGACACAAAATGACACAGACTCTCCAGATAGCCCCATCTAACTTTCCTGAAATCATGAATGTAGATATGTAAGTATTAACGCCACCAGACGTCTGTAAATCGAAAAAAACGTTGTCCTGGCGACTTCACTATTATTTACGGTAGGTAATTACCCACGCCCCCCAGGTAAAGAACCGTTGCACTAGACTATATTGATGTGAATGGGATGAGTATTTCGGTCCATCAGATTCCCACTATTGTTCTTATCCCACTTGTTAACTGCAACAGATCTAAAAAAGAAGTATCGGATTCAAACTGGAAAAAACGTATATTGAAAAAAAGAAATAGGGAGAAACTGGTTCACAAATAAGGTGGTAAATGATTGGAATGGACTCAGTCATCAGGTAGTTAGTGCGGAGTCAATAGGGAGCTCTAAAAGGAGGCTAGACAATTTCATGGAAGGGGATGAAAGGTGGATGTAGGTAGTGTTAAGTAACAGGAACTACCACGTGTAGGTCTCACGGCCTCTTGTAGCTTCCTTATTTTTTTTATTTTCTTATGTTCTTATGTGAATGGGATGAGTATTTCGGGCGATCAGATTCTCACTATCAATCAGAAATAACAACATATTTAAAAGACCAAGGAAATTCAGACAGGGAAAAAAATAAGACATACATGTGAGCTGAGAGTGGTCGTGGTTCCTGCCTGCAGTTTGTGGGTCTGGGCACGGAGGGGTTCTACGCGTGGAAGGTGTACGAGGTGGACCACTGCGTCAACATCACCAACAACTCCATCAACGCCGCCTACGACTTCTGCTTGGACGACAGGAACCAGTCGGACGTGTGCTTCCATGCAGGTAGGTGTGCGCGGGGCAGTCCTCTGTAGGGGGGAAATGATAATGATTACATATTTGTTGTCGTTATTATTATTATTATCAAGTATAGACGTCCAGCCTCTGGCCCCTTTGCTTTTGGCTCAGTTCTTGCGGCTGGAACGTGGCAGCGAGCCACGTTCCAGCCAATTAACTCATTACGTGAATTACTCATTAAGTGCTTGCTCTATGCAAAAAGTTTGTTCTACAGACCCCCATTGATTTTGACAGCGCTACTTGCATGTCGAATTTCAGCTCAATCCGACAATAATTAGGAGTAGTTTGCGCTAATTACTCATTACGGGCTTGTTTTACACAAAAAGTTTCTTACGACGACCCCCATTGATTTTGACAGCACTACTTGCATGTCAAATTTCAGCTCAATCCGACAATATTTAGGAGTAGTTATACACTTTTTGGCGGAAACTTGGTTCCACGGGTCTTATGGTAAGCGGCAGCAAGCGAAGCGAGCTGCCAATTATTATGTAGATCAAGTATAGACGTCCAGCCTCTGGCCCCTTTGCTTTTGGCTCAGTTCTTGCGGCTGGAACGTGACAGCGAGCCACGTTCCAGCCAATTAACTCATTACGTGAATTACTCATTAAGGGCTTGTTCTATGCAAAAAGTTTGTTTTACAGACCCCCATTGATTTTGACAGCACTACTTGGATGTTGAATTTCAGCTCAATCCGACAATAATTAATTAGGAGTAGTTTACGCTAATTACTCATTAAGGGCTTGTTTTACGCAAAAAAATTCTTCCGACGACCCCCATTGATTTTGACAGCACTACTTGCATATCAAATATCAGCACAATCCGACAATATTTAGTAGTTTTACACTTTTTGGCGGAAACTTGGTTCCACGGGTCTTATGGTAAGCGACAGCTCGCGAAGCTCGCTGTCAAGGATGATAAAATTGATAATAATGGTATTTTTCGTGTAGAATAGTAATGAATTTACAGTGTAAGTGTTGGTGTGTGCTTCTGTACAAGACATGAAATAACTGTGCTGAGATAAGATCTTACAGGGCATTCGTCCTTAGGCTTTGGTCCGGGAGAGATTCCCATGTAAGGGGTTTAATCTAAAGAGGCTTTCGTTCTTGGGGCTTGGGGGTCTCGGGGCTTTTGTCCTAAAGTTCTTAGATCCTATATATAGATCATAAATCCCATGGGGTTGCGGACCGAAGGAGGGGAAGTTTTGGGTGGCCGTGTTGTGGGGGCTTCGGTCCTAGTCTTTAAAAGTCTTTTGGACCTGTGTCCTTGAACATTCTATTATCGTCACTAACGACGTAGCACTCGTGTCTGTGTGCTGACGGCCTGGCCTGGTGTTCCCAGAGCTGGAGGTGCGCAGCTACGTGGGCCTGGTGGAGGGCATCGTGGCCACCGTGGCGGGGATCTGCTTCATCATCGGCTTTGCCCTGGTGAGTATGCCACCACCACCACCACACCTCTGTTGCTTGCCTGGATGCCACCTCGCGAACACCAGACTGTTCATTATCATCACTATCATAATCATCATAATCATTATCGTTAATACATCTGTCAATGTGTGTGTGTGTGTGTGTGTGTGTGTGTGTGTGTGTGTGTGTGTGTGTGTGTGTGTGTGTGTGTGTGTGTGTGTGTTTGTGCATCACTTTCCATTGATGTCCCTTCTTTCCCTGCCTGGCACAGATCAACCTGCCGCTCATCTGGACGTGGGTGGTGTGGGCGCTGGGCATCACCTCCTACAACGCCTACTGCATCTACGACTACTACACCACACTGGTGAGCGCCATAAATGTGTAGTACAGCAAGCAGATGAATCAGACACACTTTTGACTTTTCGCGAGGCAGACAAAACCCGGCTGGTCCATCTTTCATGAAATCCTTCGTTTGCCCCCCTCCTCCCTTCCTCCCCCCCCACGGGTCTCCCCTCCCAGCTCACCCGCCCTGCCCAGTGTGTAAAATAAGGAAGTTCGAAAATAATGGCTCGTTTACACCGGGCGGCGATCGACTTACGACCGAAAAATGGGCCTCACTCGCACAGACTCTCCATCGGTCGCTACGTGGTCTCTACGCGGTCGCTACTCGGTCCCCTATATTCTCAATACGGTCTCCTAAACTCGCCCTCGCTCCCCATCGGTCGCCATGGCCTCTGCGACTGTATTGCGCGGTTCAAAACACTCACAAATTCAGTGCGACCGGCCCATCTCGCAATGAGGTTGCAAGGCGGTCGCCCTGTGCTCGCAACGTGGACCCAACGCGCTCGCACAAGTCGCTACGCGGTTGCAACGCGCTCGCCCTCGGTCGCACCGCTCCTGCGATGCTTTGTGCGAGTCGGCCTCGCCGCGAGTGACTTGCAACCGATGAGGATTGCAAGACAAACTCCTGCCAACTTTGCCAAACAAAATGTTATCCCATTAAGCTGGGGAGCAAGCTATCTTTATTTTTTTTCATCTACTCAGGAAACCACCATTACCTCGTGTAGAAGTTATTTGCTTCTCATTTCCGTATTCATAGATCCAGTAAAGGAACTATGATGATTTTTTTTTTCTCTCTCTCTCTCTCTCTCTCTCTCTCTCTCTCTCTCTCTCTCTCTCTCTCTCTCTCTCTCTCTCTCTCTCTCTCTCTCTCTCTCTCTCTCTCTCTCTCTCTCTCTCTCTCTCTCTCTCACTTACGAAATATACAACAACTTTTCTTTTCAACACATATTCCACGACGTGAGCACAACGCATATCATTCCCGTTGCTCTACATGGTCAAATTTTACTCACTAACCGATGAGGATTGGCATATCGATCGCAGTGATGTTCGGTGTAAACGCTATTGGGCGATCAATGGTGAGAGTCCACGCGACTAGTGCGAGCGGACAACATGTCCCGAAAAACCGCGCTCGCCCAGACTCGTAAGTCGATCGCCGCCCGGTGTAAACGAGCCATTAAGTACGTATGTATGAAAGTAAAAGTATGAAAGACATGCCGGGTCTCATCTGCCTCGCAAACTGTCAATGTGCGTTAGATTGATCTGCTTCCAACTGTACTGTATTTTTCATGTACCATTAATACAGAATATAATTAAATTGCGACATGGCTATACAACTTGGATTTCACATCGAATGCAAACTGTCAACAAATCTGGCAGCTACACGGGATTCAAGCTTTTCTCGGGGATGTATTGTAAGAACATAAGAACATAAGAAAATAAGGAAGCTACAAGAGGCCGTGAGACCTATACACGAGGTAGTTCCTGTTACTTAACTCTACCTATATCCATATATCATATCTACCTATATCATTGTGTGCTTCTCTAAACCCACGATGAGACAGAGCAACGTGAAGTATAATATGTAATTCTCAACATCCATCAGCATTGCACACTATACATGTGCACTACACTACGTACACGAACTATTACCCTGTGTAGTAGTTCACTGAACGTATAATATCCCATCACCTCTCCTTCCTCATCTTACGTGGCGGGTTTTCAGACTGACTGTGTCGACGCAAGTGAATTCTGGGACACCTTCATAGAATTGGACTACGGCTATTATTTCGTCACTGTCTTAACCTCTGTCTGCTGCTACACACTGTGCCTGTGGTTACTATCCCCACGGCGGCGATCATCACTCATATGGTAAGTGTGCAACATTTAGAGAGAGAGAGAGAGAGAGAGAGAGAGAGAGAGAGAGAGAGAGAGAGAGAGAGAGAGAGAGAGAGAGAGAGAGAGAGAGAGAGAGAGAGAGAGAGAGAGAGAGAGAGAGAGAGAGAGAGAGAGAGAGAGAGAGACTATACACTTTTTCTTGTTACTGTGGGAGATAAGCACTTTCAACAAAAACCAACAATGGCTGATTTGGAATATGTTGTACAGCTATATGGTTACTGTCCTTTTTTTTCGTGTTGTAAATAATGATGATGATGATGATGATGATTTGGAGTGAGTGGCGCACGTTAAAATTTCTGGGACTTTACTTTTCTCCTGTCCAGTCAGTAATCTCGTTCAGTGCCGATGTCTTTATTTGATACATGTGATACTATGTGGCTTAGTACCGTCAATAACACTATAGTCGCCACTGCACTAATATGTCGTCAAGCGTCATATATTACGAATTCAAGCATCGATCACTACAGACTTGTATATGTGCCACTGAAGACAGTACGTACATAACATAAGCTACTGTGTATGCCTCTTTAGTGGCACATACAAGTCTGTAGTGATGCTAAAATTCGCAGTACATACCTATATATGGCGCTAGGCGACATTAGTGCAGTGGCGACTATAGATAGTTGACGGTAGTGTATTATAAGTCAAAGAAAATGTACATATCGTGTGTGTGTGTGTGTGTGTGTGTGTGTCAACACGAACACATATCGTGTATATACTTTTGATTATATATAGATTTAGTTTCTGTTTCATCATAGAACGTAAACATGAACTTCACAAATACAAAACAATAAAGCAAGGATGAAGGCATGCGATGAATTATGGTCATCTGTAAAACTGTTCTTCGTTGACATAAACTAGTGTCTTGACTTCGGTCTTGTTCTTGCTTGGCTGCGTGTTATGTATATTCTGTGTTTGTGAAATATCTGATACCATTTAGTGTTTCGTAGTTAATGGAGAGGGATTAGTACCAAACTACAAAACTGAAACGTCAGACAAAATCATTCATTTGCCATTAACAAAATAACAAAATCCTTGCTACCAGACCTCACACAACCTTTTTGGTCGCGGGCAGAGTGCAAAATGACTTACATATGAAGTAACAAGTGTGTCTCCTATTATCATTGGCAGGCACCATCTCTTCGACCTTTATTTGACCTTCCTAATATCCTCTTTCCTCCTTCCTAACATTTCCAATTTTTTTCCTAATTTTCCTAGTTTCCTTTCCGAATTTCCTCCTTCCTCCTTTCCTAATATCCTTCCTCTAATATCTTCTTACAACCTCCCCTTCGCTGGCCATGAGGTAGAGGCGAACAACCCACGTAAGGGTGACGCCCACCTGTTGAGCGCCGTTATCTCGATCCCCGGGCATGTGACACACAGATAACACCACAATGAACAATCAATAAGCGTTACTCACACTTATCGAGACCTTGATAATGTGTATCATGTACGTTTCCCGGATTGCAGCAGCTCTGACGTATTTATCTAATTGGGAAATACAATGTAGTAGTCTCGAGTATCACTGTTTATGAAATAGATTGAACGCGTTACTATGCTCGCCGCACGTTAAGTTGGCGAAAATGGGGCCCCTTCACTCCCCTTTCCGAACGCACGGGATAGGCTGAGGTGTTGCTGAGGTGTTGGGTGAGAATGCCTTTCTCCGAGTTCCGCCCTAAAGCCCCAAACACCTAACACCTCAGCCAATCCCGTGCGTTTGGAAGGGGAGAGTGAGGGGACCCAATTTTCGCCAACTTAACGTGCGGCGAGTATAAATCAATATGGTTTCAAAATCGCACAGTACCTAAACTAAAGCATGATGTGGCAATACTTTCACGTGTATAGATATTTTGTCCCATCAATGTTTGTTTGTCAGTCGTGTTTTCTGTCATTTATTTAACCTGCAATATGGGGGATCGAGAGTGTGCTTGTATGGTATGGTGTTATGTGTTGTGGTGTTGGTATTACCCTTTGGTCATCCTTGTCTTACTGTACTGTACATGTATACCTATACTCTCTTTGTTAACACTGAGTTGATACGTCCGACGATCTATTTCAATCTTTATTATTGTTGATTTTTTTCTCTCGTTTCGTTGAGCAGACCAAAAACGCACAAGCCACAAACTTGATTAGCTACTTCATGTGTGTTCAGTGGTTACATTTCAAATATAAACGTAATTGATAACTGCTACGTAGCACATTACCTCAGCGACGGATGGGATAATTTTCCGTTTTCTGTGTTGTATTGTGATATGTATAATAATTAAATATGATGAGAGGTAATCGATATGGCCTAACAATTATTGTCTGCTTAATTTTTGTTCACGCTCGTCTGAGATCACGGACTGAAACTTGTAGTCTAGAATCAATATGCCCAATCATATAAAAACTGTTGTATGTAACTATGAAAACGTGGCTCAAAAACGAACCAGTTTTGATGAATCCAAAAAGTATTCATGGTGTTCACACGTGCATGGCCTCCCATCACACGTGCATGGCCTCCCATCACACGTGCATGGCCTCCATCACACGTGCATGGCCTCCCATCACACGTGCATGGCCTCCCATCACACGTGCATGGCCTCCCATCACACGTGCATGGCCTCCATCACACGTGCATGGCCTCCCATCACACGTGCATGGCCTCCCACCACACGTACTACATGGCCTCCCATCACACGTGACTGGCCTCCCATCACACGTACTACATGGCCTCCCATCACACGTGCATGGCCTCCCATCACACGTACTACATGGCCTCCCATCACACGTGCATGGCCTCCCATCACACGTACTACATGGCCTCCCATCACACGTGCATGGCCTCCCATCACACATGCATGGCCTCCCATCACACGTACTACATGGCCTCCCATCACACGTGCATGGCCTCCCATCACACGTACTACATGGCCTCCCATCACACGTGCATGGCCTCCCATCACACGTGCATGGCCTCCCATCACACGTGCATGGCCTCCCATCACACGACCATGGCCTCCCATCACACGTATACATGGCCTCCCATCACACGTGCATGGCTCCCATCACACGTACTACATGGCATCTCATCACACGTGCATGGCCTCCCATCAACGTGCATGGCCTCCCATCACACGTGCATGGCCTCCCATCACACGTGCATGACCTCCCATCACACATACATGGCCTCCCATCACACGTGCATGGCCTCCCATCACACGTGCATGGCCTCCCATCACACGTCATGGCCTCCCATCACACGTGCATGGCCTCCCATCACACGTGCATGGCCTCCCATCACACGTACTACATGGCCTCCCATCACACGTGCATTGCCTCCCATCACACATACATGGCCTCCCATCACACGTGCATGGCCTCCCATCCCACGTACTACATGGCCTCCCATCACACGTGCATGGCCTCCCATCACACGTGCATGGCCTCCCATCCCACGTGCATGGCCTCCCATCACACGTACTACAGCTCATCAGGCATGGCTCCCATCACACGTGCATGACCTCCCATCACACGTATACATGGCCTCCCATCACAACGTGCATGGCCTCCCATCCACGTGCATGGCCTCCCATCACACGTACACATGGCCTCCCATCACACGTGCATGGCCTCCCATCCCACGTGCATGGCCTCCCATCACACGTACTACATGGCCTCCCATCACACGTGCATGGCCTCCCATCCACGTGCATGACCTCCCATCACACGTACTACATGGCCTCCCATCACACGTCATACATCCTCCATCACACGTACTACATGGCCTCCCATACACGTGCATGCCTCCCATCACACGTGCAGCCTCCTATCACAAGTGCATGGCCTCCCATCACACGTGCATGACCTCCCATCCACGTACTACATGGCCTCCCATCACACGTGCATGGCCTTCCATCACACGTGCATGACCTCCCATCACACGTACTACATGGCCCCCATCACACGTGCATGACATCCCATCACACTGTACTACATGGCCTCCCATCACACGTGCATGACCTCCCATCACACGTACTACATGGCCTCCCATCACACGTGCATGACTCCCATCACACTACTACATGGCCTCCCATCACACGTGCATGGCCTCCCATCACACGTGCATGACCTCCCATCACACGTACTACATGGCCTCCCATCACACGTGCATGACCTCCCATCACACGTACTACATGGCCTCCCATCACACGTACTACATGGCCTCCCATCACACGTGCATGACCTCCCATCACACGTACTACATTGCCTCCCATCACACGTGCATGGCCTCCCATCACACGTACTACATGGCCTCCCATCACACGTGCATGACCTCCCATCACACGTACTACATGGCTCCATCACACGTCACATGGCTCCATCACACGTGCATGGCCTCCCATCACACGATACATGGCCTCCCATCACACGTACTACATGGCCTCCCATCACACGTGCATGACCTCCATCACACGTACTACATGGCCTCCCATCACACGTCATGGACCTCCCATCACACGTACATGGCCTCCCATCACACGTACTACATGGCCTCCCATCACACGGCATGGCCTCTCCATCACACGTACTACATGGCCTCCCATCAACGTGCATGGCCTCCCATCACACGTACTACATGGCCTCCCATCACACGTGCATGGCCTCCCATCACACGTGCATGGCCTCCCATCACACGTACTACATGGCCTCCCATCACACGACTCATGGCCTCCCATCACACGTACTACATGGCCTCCCATCACACGTGCATGGCCTCCCATCACACGTACTACATGGCCTCCCATCACACGTGCATGGTCTCTCCATCTACACCATACGTGCATGGCCTCCCATCACACGTACTACATGGCCTCCCATCACACGTGCATGGCCTCCCATCACACGTACTACATGGCATCTCATCACACGTGCATGGCCTCCCATCACACGTACTACATGGCCTCCCATCACACGTACATGACCTCCCATCACAGTACTACATGGCCTCCCATCACACGTCATGGCCTCCCATCACACGTACTACATGGCCTCCCATCACACGTTACATGGCCTCCCATCACACGTACTACATGGCCTCCCATCACACGTGCATGGCCTCCCATCACACGTGCATGGCCTCCCATCACACGTACTACATGGCCTCCCATCACACGTACATGGCCTCCCATCACACGTGCATGGCCTCCCATCACACGTGCATGGCCTCCCATCACACGTGCATGGCCTCCCATCACACGTACTACATGGCCTCCCATCACACGTACATGGCCTCCCATCACACGTGCATGGCCTCCCATCACACGTGCATGGCCTCCCATCACACGTGCATGGCCTCTCATCACACGTGCATGGCCTCCCATCACATATTTGGACACTGTATCTGGAAGTGTGGATAATTATCGTATACCTAACGTGACCATCTTAGAGAGACTACAAAATATTCATAGATTGAAAATAGAATCCACTGTAATGATTATGTGGTGTTGCTGTACATAACACTCACCCTGATTGGAACTGATCATCAATGTACTCAGTATCGTACTGCCTGTGGGTCTGCAAAGCTATTCATTTAACATCTTAGAATCAATTCCAGCAAGTAGGTGCAATGAGTCACACATGTAATTAAGGTAGTTTCTTTTATATCCAGTTTAATGTTGAAATATTTGAAGCCAAGTCCCCCGGGTTAACCAGATCACCTTGACTTGAGACTTAACCCCAGCGTGGACCTCTCTCGCCCACAGGTTGGTCCAGATTCTACAAGTGTTGGCAGTTATGAGTGTAAGTAAATTTAGATGCCCAATAATACTTTCGTTTCAGTTATAATGATCATTGTTTTGAAAGGAGGTGTCAAAACAGACTCCACAAGTTCCTATTGTCGTCAATGACATAATATCATCCTGTGCGATACAGGATTACACGAGGGTCAATAATAGTAAGCAAAAGTAAGTGGAGGAAATGATATCTGAGGTGAGCCAAACATTTATCCATGATTCATTGCTCCATCTGTCAGATCTAGGTGTTTGACAGTTGCCACAGAAAGTAAGAATCATCATTCATGGGTCATCAAAGCTCAAAAGTAACGAAAAACGAAGGCGAACAACCCCGAGGCTGCCTAACCTGATGTGCCAGCTGCTTCAAGACATGCAAGGGGAAGCGCGGATGCCGCACTGAGAACAACGGCATCAACAACGTTAGGCGCCTGTGATCGTGCGTGACGGCTGAGAGTCCCGTCATTTATGTAATAAATTATGTAGATCTGCCAGAGAAGAATGATGTGCAGCCTGAAGCCAGTTTTACCCCGGAAGAAAACGTTGATAAGGAAGAGAGTGGTGTTCAAAACGAAGACAGGGAAAGAAGAGACTCAGGTAGAAAAGGAAGTGCTGAAGCGATGGCGAGCAACGCTCAGATGAGCTCCTCGACAAGGCGAAGAATTCGCCGAAAGAAATGAGCTGCAAAAAGGGCGTGTATGCGCGAGGCTGGGCCATCGCCAGCCAAGGCCGCACCGTCAGCCGCCTCAGACAGGCCCGAAGCGGTAGTGGTGCGGGGCCACCCCTGCGTGTGCACCTGCGAGGGGCAGATGCCCTCGCTTCCTATACCCGAAGGGAACAGCGACCGCGAAGACATCCGCGACTGAACAGGATTCCCGAGGGACAGCGACTGAGATGGCTTCCCGAAGAGGAACCTCGATGGAATGGGTCATCATATACATGGAAAAGGATCATCATGCAAGAAGTTGCCTAGAAGAGGAACCTCGATGGAATGGGTACCATATATACATAGAAAAGGATCATCATGCAAGAAGTTGCCTAGAAGAGGAGGCTCGATGGAGAAGGTATCTGGAAGAGGGACCTCGATCGAACCAGAGGTGACCCAGGAGAGGGACCTCCGTTGCGAGGGATCCCCGCGGTGACATCGTACTATATACAGGTCCTCACGACCTTCTCCTCGGGTTCGTGTATTTGGGCGAGACGGGCATCCCATCTGGACAACGTGGGAGGAGAATTTACGGCACCTTCTATATGCCCTCCAGCAGGCTTGGCGCGGGGAGCGTGACGTGAACTGAGCCTCAGGATGATGACGCAACATTACCCTTTGAAACATTACGCTAACATAATAAGAATAGCCTTGCGGAGAAGCGAGGAAAGAAGACGACGCCAAACAGAAGTGGACTCATTCACTCATGCCAAACAAACGACTTGCTCATCATTTGAAAATAAGAGAAAATTTTGCATTCACTGACAGCAAAGAGAGACCTCATTCACTCTGCAAACAAAAGATGGCTCATTCACTCACTATAAGCAAAAGGAAATGAATTAATTCATCACAAAACCAGATTAATTCATTCTGAAAACAAATCCTGTCATGCATGATTGTACTTGTTCTGTTTGCCAATACAACAGAAACATT
>JACEEZ010000253.1:162500-237500 GCA_016584305.1 Chionoecetes opilio
CGAATAAAAACCTGCTAGTGCTTTATTAAGAGATCCCAGTCAAATTCCAGCATCAAAGAAATGAAAAAGTTTTCAATTATTCTACAAGTAAAGGCCTTTTCTGGTTCTGCTGTAGTCGTATCAATGCATGGCTCCGTACTACGTGTCACTTCCCTCTGATCTGGAATGAATCAAGTTCGCATGAAGGCGGCTTCATGACATAGGATGATTATGCTCTCTTTAAAATGTATTTGATAAGTTGAAATTTTTGTGAGATTTTACACACTCATGGAATGCAACCATTGGCCATTATTACCAATGGAAATTTTTTGTTCAGATTACACGAAATTTACATAACGTACACTTATCATGAACTTCACCACGCATAAAAAAAATTAGAAAGGAGACTGTATCATGCACCCCTTAGCCCTGGGAGTTTTTAAAAATCTTTGGATTTTTTTAATTTATGAGTGACAACCCGGCCAGCGCGGCATTCATTACAATGTTATCTTTATTTGTTATTGATTTATAGAGTATACAATTTAATTGGCAAATACAGTTTGTTATGCGATAATTCGTTAAGAGAGGTTTGTTATACCTGTCACTACTGTGTGCGTGTGTGTGTGTGTGTGTGTGTGTAATTCACCCATTTTCTTGCCACGCGAGCTGGACTCGCGATCGCCGGCTCTCCCGGAAAGAGCTTAGAGGTCGTACTGACCGATCTTAGGTTAAGGTAACCTACACACCACACACACCCATCCCCTTGCTCAAAGGGGACAATAACAGTCTACATTTGTCGGATGTGAGCAGCAATGGACATGGTGATTTGTGACATGGGGGGGGGGGGAGTGGGATCGAACAAGCGACCACAGAATAGCCAGATACGCTCATAAACCACTAGACCATGCAGGCGGTGTAATGTGTGCAAACAGTGTGTGTATTTACCTAGTTGTATTTACCTAGTTGTAACATACAGGAAAAGAGCTATGCTCGTACTGTCCCGTCTCCAAATCTACTATTATCCAGTTTGCCTTTGAAGTCCTGAATACTTCTTGCATTAATCACTTTCGCATCAAGGTTGTTCCAGGCTTCTATGCTTCTATGTAAGTTGTATTTTTTTATGTCCCTCTTGCATGTTGTCCTTTTCAATTTCTTCTCATGACCTCTTGTACTTCTATCGTCCCACACAAACAGATCTTCTCTATCAATTTTTTCCAGACCCATTGATGCTCTATACACTGCTATAAAATCTCCCCTTTCTTTTCTCAAGAGTTGGGAATTTCAGTCTTGAGTCTTTCCTCATATGGTAAATCTCTCAGGCTTGGAGCCATTTTTGTGGCTGCTCTTTGTATTCTCTCAATCTTCCTTTTATCCTTCTTTTTATGTGGTGACCAAATCACTGCCGCATATTCCAACCTTGGTTGAATCAAAGATGTTATCAATTTCTTAATCATCTCTTCATCCAGATATTTGAATGCCATTCTTATATTCCTCAGCAATTGATATGCATCTCCTGTGATCTTGTTTATATGCTTCTCTGGTGACAAATTGTCCTTAATCCATACTCCCAGATCTTTTTCGACCTTTGTTTTGATTATCCATTAATTTCCCATCGAATACTTTCCTCTCTGTCTCTTTTTGCTACTGCCCATTTCCATCACTTTACACTTTTTAGCATTAAACTCCATTTCCCATAATTGACTCTATCTGAAAATCTTATCTAGATCCTTTTGTAGATCCTCACAGTCCTCTTTACTTTCTACTTTTCTTAGTAATTTAGCATCATCAGCGAATAAACTCATATAACTGTTCACGCCCTCTGTCATATCATTTACATAGACCAAGAACATCACTGGGGCCAATACTGATCCTTGAGGAACTCCACTTATCACACTGCACCATTCTGACTTCTGATCTTTTATTACTGTTCTCATCTCTCTGTTGCTCAAAAAGTCTTCCATCCACTTCAGCAAACCACCCTTCAATCCTCCTACATGTTCTAGCTTCCAGAGCAGTCTCTTATGAGGTACCTTGTCAAATGCCTTCTTTAGGTCCAAGTATATGCAATCGACCCACCCTTCTCTTTCCTGTGTCACATCGATCACTCTCGAGTAAAAGCTTAATAAATTCGTTGTACATGACATTCCTCCTCTAAATCCAAACTGGCCACCTGCGAGTGTGTTTGTCTCTTCCAAATATTTCAACCATCTGTCCTTCACAATTTTTTCACACATTTTTGCCACTACACTTGTTAATGATACTGGCCTGTAATTTAATGGTTCTTCTTTGTCTCCTCCTTTATGAATTGGCACAATATTTGCTCTTTTCCAATCAAGCGGGACTCTGCTCTCCTTAATTCATTGATTTAATGCCAAAAAAGGGGAATGTGCCAGACATCAGAGGTCATATGGCACTATGGCAAAGCATATAAAGGGGAGGGGTTAAAGAATAATAGTGAAACGATGAGGGAAGGGGAAAGAACGGAATGTTACAGCAGGATGGTTAGTTCAGATGTAGGATGTGGATTTGTTGGAGGAAGGAGGTTAAATTTTCCAGGGAGAAGGAGGGGGATTCCGGGAGAATGTCTGCAAGACAGAGAGGTCGGGAAAGGGAGGACAAATGAGGGAAGGAACTGGAACGGGCAGGAGTAAGATGGGGGCAGGATATTAGGACATGTAGGACAGCGAGAGGTGCTCTCCTTAAGTGAACTCTCAATTACACTATGTAACTTTCCTGCTAGTTGGTTACTGCACTCTTTCATTATCCAATTCAACACTCCATCTGGACCCGGGGCTTTTCTCACATCTTGACTTTCCATTAGCCTTTTTACTTCTATTACGTCTACTTTTATGTCTTCCATTATATTTTCTTTTGCTATTATATTTTTCGTTTTAAATTCACTTTCTCTTGTAAATACAGTCTGTAAGCACTTATTCATCACCTCAGCCTGTTGTAATGCATCTTCATACACTATGCCTTCTACCTTCAGCTTATCTACTCCTTCCTTGTTTTTCATTTTTCCATTTATATATCTATAGAAAAGTTTCGGTTCGTTCTTACATTTTTTTATTATATTCCTCTCATAGTTACTTTCTTCTTCTCTTCGGATTCTTACATATTCATTTCTAGTTGTTTTGTACTTCTCCCAAAGGTTGATACCTCCTATTTTCCTCCAACTATTCCATGTTTTTTCTCTTTCTTGTCTTGCTAATTCACATTTTCTGTTAAACCATTCATTCTTTTTCTTTTCTCTGATAACTATCCTTGGAACATATCTATTTATTCCTTCTGTGTAAATTCGGATGAACTCATCCCATTTTTTCTGGGTACTCCTTGTTGCATGGAAACTACTCCAGTCTGTCTCTCCGAAAAATGTTCTTAATCCGTCAAAGTCTGCTTTTCCATAATTGTATCTTCCTTTCTTATGTTCTTCTCTTCTCCCCTCTGTTTTGCAATCATTTACTTCAAATTCAATAAGCACATGGTCACTCTTTCCAAGTGGGCACTGATAATTTACTTTACTAATTACTTCCAGTTCTTTCGTCAATAGTAGATCTAGTCTTGATGGTTCTTCGCTACCTCTGAATCTTGTATTCTCTTTAATCCCCTGAGTCATAATGTTATTCATTACCAAATCCAACAATGTACCACCCCATGAGTCTTCTCCTCCTTCAGTATACCATTCTTCCCAGCAAACTTCTTTGCAGTTAAAATCTCCCATCATAATTATGTTCTCACAATTTTCCATCGTATTCTTTAAACATTTGCTTGTCTCTCTTATCGTGTCTCCATACTCTTCTCTCCCCCAGGAATTTGTCTTAGGTGGAACGTATACGATTACTAAGTCTCTTATTCTTCCTTTTTTCATCACCATCTCTACCTTCAACACCTCTGCCATTTCTTCTCCTTTCTCCACATTTCCTACTACCACATCCTTCCTTGTTAACACCACCTCCCTTTTTCTGGTTTCTGTTTCTCCTCCATACATTATATTGACCCTCCCCAACTGGCACATCCTCAGAATCACTCAGCTTCGTTTCTACTAAACCCAATCCAATATGTCTGGTTTCTTGACTCTCAGGTAATCGTTTACTTCTGTTAATGTTGACACTAGCCCATTTATATTTGTGTACGATACCCGCCATCCTTTTTCATTTTCCTTTGAGCTGTCTTCTCTTACTCTTTCTCTTTTAGATACCACTTCTTCAGTTTTTGGTCTAAAACTCTCCAATAGAATTTCAGTTTTTCCTCTTCCGTTCTCAATTAGTTTTTTTCTTTAGCTTCTTTAAACAGTCGGTACATTCAATCTGGCTCTTTCTTCCTCATTCATATCTTTTCTTATCCATATTTTCTTATATTCTTCTGTCTTTGCCAATTTCCATGCCTTAGACAATATATCTTGTGCTGTAGCTTGTGACCTAAACTTAACTTTTAAGGGGCGGGCCCCTCCCTCCTCATATTTTCCTAACCTATGTATCTCTTCTATTTCTTCTTCTATCTCCGTATTTTCTTCTACTACTTTAAATATTTATTTTGCCACTTTCTTTTCTTCCTATTCTCTTATGTTTTTCTTGGGCAGCACTTTTTCTTTAAAACCAAAAATGATGACACATTTCTTTTTGTCCACTCATAGAGGACTATACTCTATGGTCCACTGTATCTCTTACTAAATTTTCTTTTTGTTTGATCACTTTGACTACTTCTTTGGTCAATTTTTCTTTTCATTTTCTTGATCTATTATTTGACGTAAGTTTTCTTGGTCTTTTTCTTGTTCTATCTTCCATGTTTTTCTTTCATCTTTCATTTCCTTTTGTATCATTTTCAATTTCTTATGTACTGCATTAATTTCTGCATGCATTTTCACTACCTTTTCGTCATCTTATTTACAATTCAGTTCATCCACTCTATTTTTTAGTATAGTATTATCTTTTTCCCAAACAATCACTTTCCTTTCCACCTTCTCTAGTTTTTCCATCATCTCGTGTACTAAATCCTCTAACATTATAACTCTCCTCTGGTTCATTTTAAGCCCGCATTAGTGTGTATGTGTGTGTGGTGTGGTGTGCGTGTATATATATATATATATATATATATTAATATATATATATATATATATATAATATATATATATATATATATATATATATATATATATATATATATAACAGTAGAACTGGATGTGACACTCCGCCACCACGCGCGGTACACACTGCATTACTGGCCCCATAGCCAGTCTGTTGGCCCATTCACTTGCTGCATATGACTATCATATAGACTGGTTTATCAGTGTATATGAAATACTGTTATCTTCGTAAATGTTTGTTCTATAATATTATCAAATAAAAAACAGTAAAACACACTAAAGAAATGCCATTACGAGACTCCGAAGAAATATGCATGAACTTAATATTTACTTCAACTCTTCGCCATTTCAAACTTTGCTAGTCAACTTTTATGATGAAGGTATCAATAGAAGTGCAATTTTATTAGCTTTCCATTGATGTATTTCGTTTTCTGATAAATGAATTAGAACCATGCATAAATTAGCATTAAATAAATAAATAAAATCATCAATCGGGTAATTTCCCCGATTGGTGGTTATTTATTTAGTTAACGCTAATTTATACATGCTGCTAATTAATTTAGCAGAAAACTAAATATATAAGTAAATAAATAACCTTATCAATCGGGAAAATTACCCGATTGATGATTTTATTCATTTAGTTAACGCTAATTTATGCATGGTTCTAATTAATTTATCAGAAAATGAAATACATCAATGGAAAGTTAATAAAATTGCGCTTCTATTGATACCCTTCATCACAAAAGTTGACTTGCAAAGTTTTAAATGGCGAAGAGTTGAAGTAAATATTAAGTTCATGCATATTTCTTCAGTCTCGTAATGGCATTTCTTTAGCGTGTTTTACTGTTTTTTATTTGATAATATTATAGAACAAACATTTATGAAGACTACAGTATATCATATACACTGATAAACCAGTCTATATGATAGTCATATGCAGCAAGTGGGCCAACAGACTGACCATGGGGCCAGTAATGCAGTGTTCAGCGCGAGTAGTTGCGGAGTGTCACATCCAGTTCTATTGTTATCTATGATATATACTATATATATATATATATATATATATATATATATATATATATATATATAATATTATCATCATTATCAGTGATGTATTTTTTTCTTTTTATCTTTACTATAGTATTTTTTTCCTTGTTATCTACTAATAATAAAAGTAAGGAATAAGAAAAGCTGTTAATAAATGGGGCTGATCAAGCCACTGTAATTTGAAACAAAATCGGGAAACTTTTTTTTGATGGGGAACACATCACTAATTAAGCCTGATTGGGATTTTCTTTTATATGTACAGTACAAGAAAGGAAGCGCGGATAGCTATGAAGTCGGCGGCTACGTGTGGGACAATGATGCCTTTGCCATGGAGTGACTCAAGCTGCTGCAGCAACACTCTTCACTGCCCACTCATCTTACCACACCAAAGGGAAATGAACCTTTGAAAATACATACATACATACATAAGTAGATCTTGAAATCATGTTTACATAATTCATCGGAAATTGAACTAGGAATCTGTTGTAATGCAGGCTTCATTAACTTTTTAGTGGAACCATTCAATCATCATGACTATATATACGTGCTTCACCACTCACTTCCATTCTTTGCATTGTGTTGCCAGCAGGACACATCTTGTGCTGGCATGGCACATCAGCCGTGTGGCCAGAATACCTACACAATACCAGGATGATGAGTTTTTTGTTAGTCAACCATGGAAAGAATATATGCTGTGCATTTAAAGGAAAAAAAATTTATATCTAGCTTCTGATAATGTAATCAGCGATGGTTAGCAAACCCCTACTGGTAGATGAAATTAAAGAAAATCAAGATGCAAAATATGAATGGATTTTTTTCTACCGATTTACTTAAGAAGCTAAATCATCATTACAATTGCTTGAATATACTTCATCTATCAGTAAGGTCTTAATTTCTTGTCTCCCAACCTTACTTTAATTTCATATGAGTAATCAATCTCCTATTACAGTGTTTTTTCTCTCCGTGACAATGGTACGTCGCATTCCATTATAAATATGTATTATAAGCTTCATCACTTCATTTAGATCGTGTTGGTGAGGATTGTTGCTCCCACACAACATCTTAGTAAAAGTTATAGTGATGATAAAGTGTTGAGATTATTCTGCTCCTCACAACCACTATGGGTTAACCTTCCTGGAAGACACCGGTGATGTTTATTAAATGTGTATTGTTTGTGTTATGTTTGTCATCATATTGAATATAAACAATAATTATAAATTTTCTTTTGGTGAAATCTATTTTAAGTTTGTTGAAATACAGTGGCATAGCTACACACACGTGCCCCCCCACTGGCCATGGCTGCCGTATTCTGTATGCTCTCATACCCACCACTGATCTGATCTTAGAATACACCCTTATACCTTTCTATGTAACATCAGCATGGCCCCTGAGCTCCACTTCCCTAGTGCCCCCCCCATACTCAGCTGTGCCCCCTCAGACCCCCCCCATTCATAGATACCTAGCTATGCCACTGTTGAAATATTAGTATGAGATTATATGAAAATCAAAGTCATAGTCATAATAGCGTATTTACACTTTTCTAATATGTATACTGTAGAGTAACAAAAAACTGTTGTTTGTATATGAATTATGGTGCAAAATAATGTAATTCATAACAATTTTCAAGTAACTCCTGATAACTGAAAAAAATAGTGAGCAAATATCAAACAAGTTAACGTTGTCTGCAGCTAGCCACTTACATACAAAGCAATGCTCTTCACTTTTTTTTCATTCATATCTTTTTGCTCCTGCATAGAGAACCGTATTTGAAATATGCGGCTCAAATTCAGAGAATTTTAATTAACTACACATTTTTTGTTAATTCTAAAACTATCACAATTTTTGCACTAAATATGCTATGCTATGTCCATATCTAATGTTCAGTGACATCAAATATATTTTGTATGTTACCAGCAAATTTTATATTGCTTATTTGGTATAGAATTTGAGGTTGAAAGACTGAATAGCTGGCTAAGTAATGAAGTTGGATTACCTATGTCCAGAATCTACCTTAGTATATACCACAGTACCTATTCAGCTGTATAAGTGTAGCTATTCCTGTACATTACAGTAATTTATTTTTCTTTATATTCAGCTACAATAGATGAACTAGCAACGCTCCTCAATAATCTTTCTGCCTTCAACAACTTCTCAGTGTAGATACACGAGAACCTTTGAAAGAAGATTCCCGTCAGGAGGAAAGCTTCATGAGGTCATTAGTAATTCTCCAAAAAATTACAGGAAATCTGCGAAGCCTCTTTGATATAATGAATCACAAGTCTCCAAACAGAGGGATCGAGCTCCACCAACGCCAACATTACAATTATATCACACTGAACAATAATGTATTCTGGTGTGATTTTATATGTTTGTAGTTTTTCACCAATATGCTGGTTTCTGTATATACTTAAATAAGTCACTATGTAGCAAATGCAAAGTATTTGCAATAAGTTTTGTTTGCGTACGGCTTAAAAGCAATGATTGAATTTGTACATAATTATGAGTATGTAAATTGAACATTTCTTCAACAAGTGTAACATGAGCAATGTACATAATAGTGCTTTCTGTTTTTGGGTCGTGCACATAGATTTCTTGAGATCAGATGTCTGATGTTCATAGGCTTCCATTTTTTGTATAATCCCATTATGAGTAAATGTGTCAAGAATAACTTACTCTAAATCTCTAAAGTGCACATGTAATTAAATAAACTTATAAATGCTGCATACGTGTTACACTTCTACCGTAGTTGAAGTCAGGCCTTACGGTGAGAGCAAAGAAGAGGGTTTTAGAACATAAAGCGGTCATTGTGTGGCCTATTCATAGTCTGGGGTTCTAGCGGTCTGTCTCCCAGCGTCTACCACGATGGTGGGATTCTTCTGTGGTTTTACAAGGGTGTTTATTGTGCGGAGCTTGTTGTCCAAGCCTCAAAGGTATTGGTGCCGTGGGTTAGCCAGCTGAGCATTGTGGAATCATATACTGTAATATTCAGGGACCAGCCTGATGAAGCACACTCCTAAGTAGAGGTAGCCAGGATTAAACCTGACTGCAAATGATAGACATTATTTTTAACAAGCTTGTAGAGCCATTCTCCGCTGCCAGGCAGCCTGGCAGTGCTAATCTGAACTCTAGCTGCTAATCATAAGGTGTTAATCAACCTAACGTATTTTATATAATTAACTTCCCATTTAACATAATTTAGAAGAAAAATATTGGATACTATTTGGATACTTTTTCTAATCAAGTTGATACGTTTTTCATATTTCATATCACTTGAGAGAGAGAGAGAGAGAGAGAGAGAGAGAGAGAATTTTTCAAAATTTGAAATTATATTTAATATTAACATTGGCTAGCCATTATGACTTATCGGTAATTCCGGCTTAACGAGGTTTTCCTGTATTCCCAAAAGATCAAATCCCTGGGACGAGTAATTATTTAGCCTTAGTGATTTAATTTTAAGTAGTGGCATAACACAAAATATTGATTCCCGTCTCTCTTTCCAGGAAAAGACATCACTTTGGAACATGAATACATTAGTACTTGGTAGAATCAAATAGATGGTCAGTGATTTTAAATGAACTTCTAATGGTCCGGTCAGAAACAAGCGACAGGGTTCCCTTAACTTTAATCTGGTCAGCAAGGTGAACATTCACACAACAACTCTTACATTGCACCCAAAGTTTTGTACCATAAAAGTATATGAAAACTTAACCAATAAACAATAACCATAAATAATCTATTGGTATAGGAAAAGTAAAGTTAGCAGCTTGACAAACCACTCAAACAGCTTGACAACTCAAAACACGACATTGGGCTGGAAATACAGCAAACAGTATTACATAAATTGTTACAAAATAAGAAGTTGTATCATATTATATACAGAAAAGTACATAATACACTTAATACATGAAAACAGCCGTGGTGAAGTTAATCATCCTGAAAGTAATGGTAAGGTTGGATGGTGGAGGTAAATCATTACTGAACCTCTTCTGATGCCATCCATCCCCATTACATAGCCGTGTATTGTATCAGCAGAACATTGATTTAATGTATATGATTAAAATCTTTGGTTTGGTTACAGCAAAATATCACAATCAAGAACATCAGATTAAACATCAGATTAAAGTAAATCTACTACAGTACACTACTGTATTCAAGATCTGTTTCTGATAATCTTATACATAGTTCTAAATTTCACCCTTAGTCACAAAGTACTGTCGTACTGTCCATTAGTCCTTAGTCAAAGTACTGTTAGTACTGTCCCTTTTCAAAGATCAATTCACAGGAGTTGTAATTTTTTTTCTTCCTATTTCCTTTTTTTTTCAATATACCAATTAGATGTAAACATTCAACAAAGAAACGTCAACAGCAGCAGATATGGAGCATAAATCACATGCAAGCACACAGTTACATTACACGAGGTGAATTTTAATATACCTTTTTTCTCAAACAAATTACATGGGAAGGGAAGTTAATGAAAGTGAAAAATAATGGAATGGCTCTCCCAATCAAGGTACTGTAGTCCTTTTCAATACTTATGTCAGAAAAGGAAAGTACCAGGATGTTAGAGTCAAACAAGTCACCAGGCTATAACAGCACTACGTACATGTGTTGGCTGACTACCATTAAGGCAACATGTCAAGTGGGTTGAAGAGTGTGCGGCAGCCTTGTGCAGCAGTGCCATGGGAGAGGCAGCTTAATCACTAGAATGGTGTCTGGTAAAGTCAACAGTAATTTATACATTACAACAGTAGACCTTAATACTATTGTCAAGCAATGAAAAAAAATCCAATCAGTTGTGTCGAAAGGAACTTCATTCATTGCTTTAAAGTTCTTTCACATTGTATTATTCTAGAGTCTAGACCAGTGGTTCCCAACCTTTATTCTGTGGTTTCCCCCTTCAACCAGTTCAACCATCCGAATTTCCCCCTTCATGTGAAAATAAGTAGCCAACACAAAATACTTGCTTAATAACACAAGCATATAGACACTATCTTCTACAGTATATCTATATATACTTGAAGAAAAGTCAATAGCCACATTCTAAGACATAATTTTTTCTGTCGACTAAATGCTAGTAATTTAGATGTCCCTCAGGATAAATTTCCCTTAGAATCCTGAAATTTCACCCCAGGGGGAAATCTACCCTAGGTTGGGAAATACTGGTCTAGACTAATCAGGGGCGGGCTAACTCCGGCCCGCGAAGGCCAAGCGTCCGGCCCGCCAGCCTGCTCAGCATTAACATTGCAATCCGGCCCGCAATACCCCAGCCAAAATTTGTTTTAATTCTTCCGCACAGACAGCATCTGTCATCACTTCTTCCTGGCAATCAGCACCACTCGTCTCACTGATTTGAATGTTTTCCAATGAAATTCTTATATATAGTCACTTCATATTATCCTTGACTACCCCTCAAGTAACTCCTTTCTAAATGTACTATTGAAATCTTAGATCTCTGACACATATTCAGTGTTCAGGCCTCACTTCATGTTACTGTTGGAACTATTAGGCTATCTCTGAGCACTCTTTTATCCCCATTTCATGCCCCCATACTTTCACAGGGCAAGGCTGATTGGATTCATTCACTATTATTCCATTATCTGTCCATCCATCATTATTTTTCTTTCACGTTGTAACTCGTTATATTGCTGAAAGTGATGGTAATTCACAGTGAAAGTTTTATTTTTTATTGATGAAGCAAATGTGCTCTTTCAAGGACATCACAGTCTTGGAGGACTACTTCTTACCTCCCTATTTTTTTTCATTTGCTACGTACTCCCACATCATGTAAATACATTCTTTTACAAAGGAGCTCTCCCAAGAATTTATCAAATCCCTGAATAGCATGTGAAGAATGTCCCTTGCTCTACATTGCTGAGTTAAATTCGACTAGTTCGTTCATGTAAAAATTAAGGGAGATATTTATTAATCACTCATGGATGCCTTGGAACTGCCGGGCATTTTGCAATTGGAGGGATTGCACTATCATTAAAGCTTTTGCTGATTGCTGCATGTAAAGCTACTTCACAAGACATCTAAATATTGTTCGTACACATTAGAAAGCTCTGCAAGGTGGAGGAAAGCTGAATATTGTTGAAGAGTGGCCATGAGAACAGATAAGTGAGTGTGCTGTAGTTTGGTGATGGTGGGACAGGACAGACCATTACCATTACCACCTAGGAGGAAGGATGCGCTTTTTCAGCAAATACTGAGATAGCTTAATTGCGTTGTCTTTATCTTTTTAGAAAAGGATGGGTCAAAGCAGACGGAAGAAGTAAACTGCGAGAGTATTATAAATGTCTCAAAAATGTTGGGAGATAATGCAGCTTCATGAAAAGGCACAGCAAACCACACGGTTTTCTTTGCCTGATTAAAAACTAGCAAATGCAGCCGTTTTACTGTCCATTTGAGTTTGATGTGGAGGGTCTGATGTCATTTGAGGTAAACACCATAGAAAGCAATCATAGGCATGTTATAGGAATACGTAGATGCAAAATGCAAAGAACTACATATTTGTTATATAAACATGTAGTGGGTTCACACCACGTGCAGTTTGTCCTGGCCTGATCATGGCCATGACTCAGGATACTCCTGGAGGGTGACATTTTGCCATTTGACTATTCTCACATTATATTAAACATATGACCTATTTGTATGTCACCACTCTTCAGAAAGCAGTCTATTTCTCTTGGCTTAGTCGAGTTGAGTGGGAAGAGGACCAGATTGTAATAGCACATCATACACGATAATGACACTACAAAACCGTCACTCACCCTACCATCCTTGACAGTCATACAATTAAAGTTTATGATAATTTCAGAAATGTTAGCCATTTCAATACCTGAACTGCTGTGCAATAAATTGATAGTAGTGAATTGGATATTAACCACTTCATTCATCATGAATTCATTCATGAAAAGCATCATTGATGATGCTATTCAAATGCCCCCTTTTGTTGTTACTGATTTTTCTATAAGTATAATAGTTTTCATCATATTATATTTTGTGGCGGTGGAAGGCAATGCCAAAACACCCGTGTATCATGCAGCGGCTTGTGGTCTAGATTAGTGACTTATCTGTGCAATGGTGTCTATTATGAGTCATAACAATTCTGAAATAGATGGACTGGTAGCAAGTTACCCAGCACATCACAATGATGCCTTACTGAGTATATTCTACAACAACTGAAATTGCTCCATGTGCAAAGGTGCAGAAGTAAAAGTATATGCAATACCATGCATTTTGTTTTTTCTTTATGATTACTATTTTCCGCAGCTAAAAGCATGATTATTAATTTATTCTTAGTTTATGCAGATGACCTACGATTACGATGTTAACGCAGTGATAATACATTCATGCATCATAGCATGACAAATGTTACATTCAATAAACACTCTTGAATACAAGAAAATTGTCTTTTTCCTATTTAGTTATGAAATTTCTTTATGACTCAAAATAGCAGATATAATTTAATACAACACATCATAGCAGGATATGAATTTTTTTATCTTCAAGAATGAATTTTGTTGTGACAGAAATAGTTTTTATGCGAGTATTGTCGCATGTCAAGTTACTTTCATAAAGACTTCAAAACATACCATTGTGAACATTACACACTATGTATACAATACTGAAGCATAATTCCAAATAACCCATAGTATACATGTTATACGCATGTTATATAACATGTACTTATAGACCTGCAAGATGAGTATTCATCTAATGCAGTGACTATCACACTTCATCGTCTTAATGTAAAATCAAACATCACCATGTTGCTTTCCACACAGTAGTAACTGCCAGTGTGTGACTCTTCTCACAGGCACACACTGTGTACCCTCCTCAGCCTATCAATATTTCGTTTTGACTGGCAACAAAATGTCCTAGTAATAAATCCCTGACACAGTGCTATAGCATGGCTGAAGCTGCCACTTACGCTACCTTGAACACATACATTAGGAGTGGTGATTGTCCCTTCCGTGGTTACTCTAAATGCAGCAGTTATGAGGCACATTTGAGGCTTTGAAGTATAACCTTATGATTAATATAGAATACATATATGTATAGTTATTGCTACTTCATCACTGTCATCATCATCGTTCCCATGTTCAATGTCTGCTGCCCTGCAGAGAGCCCTGTGCAAACCTACATGCTTAGTAATCAAAAAGGTCCCAGTAAGAATCAAGTAGATTCAAACTTTGCAACATTGCACATTACACACGAGCATTTCGACACTGTCCCTCAGAAACAACCATGCATGTACGGTATACTAAAAGTCAAAGAGCACAACAGCTGTTATCGTGGTGCAGTTGGGACAAACTTGGGCCCTGAAAGTCTAAATTTCCATTATGTTGCTATGGAAATGGGAAATAAAGTGGATAGCAATGTTAGATTTTTGTCTACTAAATAAGTGGTTTCTGTCAGATACCATTTCAAATAAAGACAAACCATTCAAGGAATAGATTTTTTTCAATGGTATAAACAGGGTTTCTTCTCATATTCTCTCTTAAGTCACTTAAGCATTTGACAAAATTTACTAAATACAGCAGTCTCATATTTGACATTCAGGATTTAGAATACCTTAATTTCAAAAGCAAGCTGTGACTATCAATCTGAAAAAGAAATACACTATAACAATCATTCATAATAATATTTTACATATTGCTATGTTGATAAATGCTACCAAAAATCATGATTAGTAAATTGCTCCACATTAGGCAGAGCTTTGAGCTGTGAGGTGCATCAGGGAGGCCTGAGTGGTGATGGTGGGATGTCAGAGAGTACGGTTGAGAGGAGTTGGTCGCAACAACATAACATTGAAATAAAAATGATGCAACACCTTTTTATTTCTGCCTGCAGTGATAAAATATAACATCAACTGGTGTTTTTGGAATGATATGGCATATTAGCTGTTGATTGAGGCTGAATCAACTCATGATCATTGTCCCCATTCATTACACACAGCATAAATAAAACAGCCTCTCAATTAATCTATTTGAAGCTTTTTTGGATCTTACCAGCGCCGAGTTTGTTACCTATTTTTTGAGAAACAGGTTCTGTGTCACCATGGATTGCCTTTGATTCCCTGGCGGCCGCTCAACATGCTGCACAGTCACCGTCATCACCTTGACGGCACCTTAATAAACATAAAGTTGTGTGCAGCCTGCCAGTCAAATCTTTAGTATATAAGTCCTTCCTCAGGGCCTATCACTTCATTCCATGCTATATTGCATTTGTTGTACAGAGCCAACTAGGAGGAGACCAACTGCCACACTCCATCAGACTCACAACTACCACAGTTTACAAACAAAACCTTATTATCTCAAACATTCACTTGGTAGTCTTTTTCTGGATCACTTGCCATCACATACACAGTATTTGAAAGATTCATCTGCACAACAAATCTTCGGTGTAAAAACAGCAAGATTATAATGTATAATTCATTTGAGTACTCTAAAGGCACACGCTATGCTGTGCGTGGCCTCAGTGTTCGTCTCTGTCGCATTAGCCTTTGAGCCTGTTTTGGATGACACCCCATTACCCCGGGACACAGGGCTAGTGTGATATCCGGGTTACCACAGTTACCTTCCCCAGGTACCCATTTATCAACCCTGAAAGGGAGGATAAACAGCTGATTGGGCTGGCCGCCAACGTGCCCTGGCTTGGATTTGAACCAGGGCCCGAAGATTCATAGCTAGGAGCGCTAGCCACAACACCACAGAGGAGACATTTGAATAAGGGGATGAAAGAATAAGTCATATTAAGAATTCTTTTCCTTACTAATATGACTTACCAAGATTTGGCTAATGGGAAAATAATTATTCTTTCCTTTAAGATTTTATCAAACCAAAAATAAGGGAAAAAATAATTGTCAGGCAATTACTTTCGATATATATAATATTAATCAAGGAAAAGTAAATGACATACTCTTAGACTCTGTTTAACGCACGAGTTACGTTCCTGGAAAATGACGAGTTAAATGCGTAACTTCTCATTTTTCATGCGTTTAGCGAATTATAGTAGGAAAAAAAAGAAGAGAAAAAGGTCGCATTTCCGCATTTCCGTAAAGAAGGTCTGCGTTAAATGGCCTCTACGTGCACACGTTGCCCCGGACACTTAACATTGATTGGGTGTACATGAACACTTTGGCACCGAAGGATCTTACGAACTCCTGTAATACTCTGGGTGACATAAGTAGCACGGTGCACGTCATGCCATCACACGTACATTTCACACACACACAACATTTAACAGATTGCTCAGCTACAGACGACTCTGCAAAACTGTCATAAATCCTAACTACAATAAGGCCTTGACCCTCCTGAACCCCCAGGCACAAAGTCAAGCTATTATGGGTCTGATCTGCACCTCCATTAATGACTGACTTATGTATGTACCTTATCTATGTTATGTATTCATTATTAGTGACAGTTTATAAATAAATTATAAAACGAATAATTTATGCCATGAATACATTCTCAAGTTAGATTCAACTTATTAAGAAAATATATAATAATAATAATAATAATAATAATAATAATAATAATAATAATAATAATAATAACAATAATAATAATAATAATAATAATAATAATAATAAATAACAATATACGTATTTATATATGATATGTATATGTCATAGCTACATACAGGGAATTTTTTTCATCCTGTCTTTGACCTGCTGTATGGAGCAACACAAACCATCGACCCCTGAGCAGGAAATGAGAAGGGAATATAGTACTACTGTACATAAGCATATTCAAAATCATGTGTATGTTACTTCATGTTCCATACACACACAGCAATACATCAATGGCCCGAGTATATAGGTGTCAAGTACATTGGAGTACACTTAGATACTGCATTATTGTATATGAAAGACAATGATACTTTGTTATAATTGGATGTATTGCAGAGCACCAACACGCCGATTTCAGAGGTGTGTTATTTTTCAAATGAGGATAGGCAGACATGTCAACAACAGTGGAAAGATAGTGCTGCTGTTATACCAAAAATGAGTTATACTTGTATTTAACTAGTCGTAAATCCACACTAGCATGAATTTACCTAGTTTTGATGTACAAGGCATGAACTATGCTCAAATGGTTCTGTCTGAAGATCTATATTAATCCAAACTTTTTTATATTGTGAACACGTGAGTGCAATCACTTCTTCTCCTAGTCCATAACAAAATGTCTATAGTGGAACTTTGTATTTCTCAGTTTGTTCTCGTGCCCCTCGTTTCCTTGTCCTCTCTCTAATTGAACAACCAGGTCTCCTCTGTTCAACTCTTCTGTGTCATTCATTCATTAGCTCGTATGTTATTGTCGTGTGTGTATGAGTGTGCTTTTTTAGTTTGTTGGTACATTGCTACATAAGATAAAGTTGTCATACCATAAGAATTACAAATCTTCATCTAAAAAGAAAAGAAAAAATGACTGCATATAAAGGTGGCTAGTGGCACTGCAGAAAGTAATGCTTCGATCATACTGTACTAAGTGTTGCATTTTGTTTGTTTGAGTATTAATTTTCTAATCTATTTTTTATTGTGATATTAAAATGACAGTTAAAACTTTATATTTAATCGTACGAATAAATTTAATTATATTTATGAAGTACCGTATTTTACAGCTTATAAGACGCTGCATCTTGGAAGACGCACCCTGATTTTTTAAAGAAATTTCTAAGAAAACAAACAAAAAACAAATATTCTAGTAAAATCTACAGATTTTTGACCTACAGTTAGTTTTGATGAATTCACTATGGGTAATAACTTACAGGATTGAAAAGAGCTTGTGATATGTGTGACAGCCTGGTGGTAAATGCTGCATCAACACTAGCAGACGATTAATCAACACTAGCAGACATTGCAGAAAATTTTTCATAGAAAAAAAATATAAAAAGATTTTTACCGGTAGGTGGTAAAATCTACCGATTTTCTCAGTAGGCGCTAGTGGTGGTCCGAAGTGTCTTTCTGCTGGCCTGTTCCCATGTTATTTGGCGTATCGTACAACTTTTAACTTGTATGCGATAGTTAGTAAATCGTTTTGATGAATTCACCATGGGTGATAATTTTCTGGACTGCAAAAAGCTTGTGATACGTGTGATAGCCTGGTGGTAAATGATCCATCAACACTACCAGACGATAGGTGGCGTTGTTGACGCCAATCTGCCGAGGTGAAAATTGTTGCGGAACGGCTCCCGCCAGTCCTGGTGGCAGACTCATATAGTCTTACTTTGTGATACGTGGGACAGCCTGATGGTAAATGATACATCAACACTAGCAGACGATAGGTGGTGCTGTTGGTGCCAATCTGCCGAGGTGGAAGTTGCCGCGGAACGGCTCCCGCCAGTCTTGGCGGCAGTCTCATTCCAACATTCGTCTTGGAAGACGCATGAGTATTTTTCAGGGTATTTTTTTAGGAAAAAAAGTGTCTTATAAGCCATAAAATACGGTATGTTTACTTTCTGAAAAATCTGGATAAAATATTTAATCTAAGTGTTGCCAGTCAGGAAATGATGGCAGGTGTTCTAAAGCTCAGTTCAGGTAATGACGGGGCATACGCTATGCTGCGTGTGGCCTCGGTGCTCATCTCTGTGGCATTAGCCCTTGAGCCAGCTGTGAGTGTCTATCCGTTACCCCGGGACACGGGGCTAGTGTGACATCGGGTTTACCAGTCACCTTCCCCAGGTTTTCCCAGGAACCCATTTATCGACCAACCCCGAAAGGTAATATGAATAGCTGGATGAGCTGGCCGCCGACTGCCCTGGCCCGGATTCGAACCAGGGCCTGCAGATTTGGTAGCTAGGCGCGCTAGCCACTACACCACGGAGGCGACAAAAGTTCAGTTAGTGAACATGAAAAATTAAATAAAAAAATTAAATAGAAAGATAAAGAAAGAATGTCATGATTGTCATCTAATAAGATTTTCCCTGAACACAAAAGTCTATCAGATTATCTGTAAAGAAGATTGTTTTTTCCAATGCCAAGATATCAATTCCAGACATAGCAAGCAGCTTATTGCAAAGGGAAGAAAGTTTCCCAGCCACTTATATTCTACCATAATTATTATCCTTACTTTCTTCATGACAATGTAATATCATTTTCACATTCGGGGGTTAAGTCTGATGACGTCATCTTATTGTACAATGAACTAACAATCTAGGAAAACTTCACAAGATACACAAACTTGTAGGAAAACTTTTTACTCAATGGTTCGGTATTGATTTGTTAAACTTTCTTTAATGATATTTATCTATGAGTATTCAACTGTGTATTAGCAGCAATATTAATCAAGTATTATGCAGCCCTGTGCAACAGACAGAGGAATGTAGCACAGTATATCATGGAGGGCAGCTCAGTGCACGCTTTGCAGCACAGTCTGCTTGACATCATCAACTCAATGTATCTCAGTTCAGCAAATCAGCTGGATGGTAACCTTGAATCGGGTGCATTTTTTTCACCCATTATACAAAAAAGAGCATACGTTCCCCTTTTCAGTCTTCTCTATAATCACAAAAATCTTACAACACATAATTCTTGTACTTCAGAAATACTTCATGCATAAAACATACAAGTCCCTTCTGTCTGAAAAAAAAAGTACATCTAGCCAACTTTAATGAAAGTAGATATGTGTGATTGTGCACATCTAATCTGAATGATCTTCAGGCATTGAGAAAGTTACTAATGTTCCATTTATGTGTAACAAAATGGTCCCAGAAGCTGTCCAGTACTTACAGGGTGGCCACACAGGACTGATATGTGTTATGATATGGCTGACTAGATCTTTATGTCGGCAGCATTAAGAGATAAGCAGGAAGCAGTTCTCCCAGAAATCAGAACAAAAACTTGTTTCACTGCTTCATCCTCCCTTGATCAGGCAGAGGAGAGTCTATGGGTAGATCTCCTCCCCTCATAAGAAAGTTCTCTTTATTGACAGGCTCTAAAGTAGCCTGAGATTCCTCATGATCATTGACATCCTGTTGAAGAGAGTCTTGAGATATGTTAGTATAACCCAGAGGCATGGTGGAGGCATTCCTCTCCCTGGCGCCAGCTACAGACTGCTCACTGCCTAATGCATTTCTGATCTGGCGAGATATTGAAGCCTTGTAGCTGGCGAGGGAGGCGGATTCTGGCCTGGGGGAGAGTGGAGGCTCCGGGGGAGGTGAAGGTCGCTGCATCTGTAAGCTATGGGTGTGAGAGCGTGACATGGGCTGATGGGGGCGTGGGGAGTGGGGGGCTCGTTGGGGTATGGGGGGAGCGGGGTGGTTTGTCTGGTGTGTCTGACTCTGATGTGTCTGACTCTGATGTGTCTGACTCTGATGTGTCTGACTCTGGTGTGTCTGACTCTGGTGTGTCTGACTCTGATGTGCCTGACTCTGATGTGTCTGACTCTGATGTGTCTGACTCTGATGTGTCTGACTCTGATGTGTCTGACTCTGATGTGTCTGACTCTGGTGTGTCTGACTCTGGTGTGTCTGACTCTGATGTGTCTGACTCTGGTGTGTCTGACTCTCGTGTGCCCTACCCGAGGATTGAGGAGGCTGTCGCTGGTGTGGCGGATGTATGGTGCGCGTGGCTCTCAGGATGGACCTTGGGGGATGGCGGCTTGACGTCTGGTAGTGGTTGGACCTGGATTCATGAACTCTTTCTGGGGTGATGTGGCCACTCAACATGTAGTCTTGGCTCTCATCCTCCTCAAGCTCCAGCTCCCCTGTTCCCCAGAGACCCGAGGCCCGGGCATCACTCACCTCCTGCAGGATGGCCTCCTGCTGGTCCTGGATCTGCAGCAGCTCCTAGAAAGATTGAAATGTTTCGATTTACACAAACAATTTATCACACATTTCTGCAAGACATTTCACAAGTTTACATGCATTGATTTGCATCTACATGTGTAGCTCACTATCTTCATACTCCTCTGAATTGCTTACGACTGTTTTCTCCCTTTATATATTTAGTGTAACATAAGTCACATGATAAATACTTGCCATAATGCAACACCTATATGCAATAAATCCCTTGATGTCTTCCAACTCTTAGAGGAAGAATCAAAGTTCTCAACTGTTAGCTGTCAACCTGATAGTATGGCAGAAAAATACTTCCCACACTACCATCCTATCTCAAAGGCTAAACTAAATCAATGTTGCTAATTACCGAGGTCAGCATATGAAAAACATTGTAGTAGGAAGGAGTCTACACTACCCTCCAGAGTTTCACGCTATGCGAGTTTCGCGATCCTCGAGTTTCGCGCGGAGTCGTCCTAAATTCTTACCATCCCGACTTTCGCGCTGCTTTTTTTTTTAAGGTGTGTGTGTGTGTGCCTACGGCGCCGTTAGGCAGTGACCCCCAGGGGTGGGATGGTAGGCCCTGGCGTTTAACTTGAGGGCTGTGATGGTTGGCCTTTGCCCGTGGTGGCGCAGACAGAATTTCTATAGTGACGCCTGTGATTAGAGGCTCATGCCGCCCCCCTGTGTCCTCCGATGCACTCGCAATCGAAGGTAGAGTTAATGGGCAGCGTGTGGGTGTTCTTAGGCCACTCGACGGTGCAGAGAAAGATTTTAAATGGATTTTATAGCCCTCATCAAGGATCGAACTCTGGTCACCGAGAACGCCACTCGAAGACTTCTTCTTCTTCTTCTTCTTGTGACCTTTTCTGCTTAGTATCGCTTTGTAGGTCGTCTGTCAAGCTCGTGCTCGAGCTTGACACATATCTTGACGCTAACCACTCTGCTACCGCCTCCCATAAGAGACGTACGGGACACGTCTTCCTACCTTCCTGCTTAGTATAGTATTATAATAGGCTTAGTATAGCTTGTATGTAGTTTTTCTTTGTTTTTTCCTTTTGTTTATGTTTTTCTCTACAGGAGCAGCCGGTGTCGCATAAGATAGGTAACACCTCGAAATAAGTAGCACCTTACCTTACACCCCCGCCGTTCCTTACTTATTTACCACAAAATACTCCTTTATAAGTGATTAACCATGACGTGTGTGGTACTGTGGTTTCTGGAGGTGACAGGAGAGAAGAGAGGAAGGCATTGTGACAGTTATTTCCGTATAACACTGTCACACAACCATCAGCTGACAAGATATGTGTCAAGCTCACTCACTCAGACCAAAACAGCATCCGCTGGGTGACTCCCAACTCAAGCTCAATCTCAAGCTCCTCTCCTCCCTCCTCTTCTCTACGTAGTGTTGGCCGAAGCCACCACCCCGGGAGGCGGGTCACAAACCCTAGGCTAACACCCAGTACCCATTCACTGCTAGGTGGACAGGGGCTTGGGGCATTTTCAGGATATTTTTTGGGGGAAAAGTGAGTCTTATAAGCTGTAAAATACGGTAGGTACACAGCCCTCAAGTTAACCTCCAGGGCCTATCATCCCACCCCTGGAGGTCACTGCCTAATGACACTGTAGACACACACACACACACACACAAAAAAAAAAAAAAAAACGCACCAGACTAAATAAGCATTTTTACAGTGTTTTCATTACCTGAGTTTCGCGATCCGCGAGTTTTGCGCTATGCCTCCGGAAGAAAGCAAGCGCGAAACTCGGGAGGGTAGTGTACTGTGCCTCACCGCTGTTAATGTGGTGATGACGTTGCCTTGTTGCTGCAGCTGTAGCTGAAGATGCTCCCGTGTGAGGCGCTCCTCCTCCAGCTGCAGCCACAGCTCCCGGCACGTGTTGACCACCATCTGCGAGAAGCGTGGAGGAATACTGGTGATGATCATTCAAAACCACGACATACTACCCTTAAAACCACACCATGACACACACCTCTAACCAGCCACACCCTATGATGTACTATCCCTACTATAACATTCTGACCCCCACAGCCACACCCTATGATATACTATCCCTTCTATCACACATTATAACATTATGACCCCCACATACAAAAAAAAGGGAAAGGGAGATGCCTGAACAACCTAAAGAAGTACAGCTTCCCTCATAGAAATGTAGAAGTTTGAATGGACTAAATGAGGAGGTGATATCGGCAAAGATTGTGCACCAGTTGAAATAAAAGACAGGAACAATGTAGATACGGAGACGGGACCACAAGAGTGTTATCTCAGGCCCTGTAAAACACAACTACAGCTAAGTATTAATTATTCGACCTTGGGGGGACCGAAGGTAGGTCGGATAATTGGAATAGTCGGATGTTCGGATGTACATAAAATGTCCACCACAGTCGTCTTGCCGATGTTAAATTCCCGACATATATCTTGTCTAGGAATACCTTGTTCTACTTTACTTATAATATTCACTTTCTGTTCAATGTTCAACACAACACGCTTACGTTTAACACTTGTAGACGACATTATTCACTGTAGAAAGTAAAATAAATGGCCAAAACAAGACACAATGTGGTGGTGAAAAAAGTTGGTTGTTTGGACAAGTCGGATGTTTGGAGGTCGGATGTTGGGAATTTGGCTGTACAGTACTAGGTAAATACAGCCACACCCTAAACCCCACAACTGGCCTCAACAATCACACCCTCTACAAAATAATCCCACAGCTACACCCTGAGACATATACCATTCCCAGGCTACACTATGACACACACCTCTCTCATAGCCACACAATCTGACGTAGCCCCCAAGGCTGCATAATGAAACAGCAATGTCCTCTACACTACACACCTAATGACAAATTTACCTTCCTAGACATGAAGAACAATATCAAGGGCGCGCTGACAAAACAACATCACTCAGTCACATCGAATCACATTACTCGTGGTGATGTTGCATGACACCCTACCCTTGCAGCCACATTGCCCCATAGCCACATTCTCCTGCTTCACTCCATGCTACATCCCTTTTATATCCTCATCCCAAAACATAACATCCTTCAGAGTAACATCTTACGATATACTGTCCCCATACCGTACATACATACGAGTGCCTTCACCGTAGCACCTAATGCTCTTTAAAACATCCCTCCTGTAGCCACATTACTATACTCGCCACACGTTAAGTTGGCGAACATTGGGCCCCTTCACTCCCCCCCCTTCTGAATGCACGGGATTGGCTGAGGTGTTGGGTGAGCAATGAACATGCCTTACTACCAAGTTCAGCCTAAAGACCCAACACCCAACACCTCAGCCAATCCTGTAAGTTCAGAAGGGGGGAGTAAGGGGGCCCAATTTTCGCCAGTTTAACATGCGGCGACTATAGGAACAATAACCTTACAGCCATACACAAAGAGGCAATGTTTTCACAGGAACAACTCAAAACACGATCATCCTCATTGCCATTCCTCAAAATCAACATAATGGTAGTGAGACAGTGTACACAAACTGTTCAAAGATATAACATATGTCTTCATAGAATGATAAAAACACTGTAGAATAATATTATTATGGTGATGGCTTCTATAGAAAAATGACTAATTTTCATACGAGAATATAGCATTGAACTATAAAGCTACTTACATTACCTTACTTACAATACTTACATTTACAACCTACTTACATTTATTGTGTGGTCAAGACTTGTTCTTGTGGCAACAATTTGGCTGATGTCCAACGGTCTTGCAACATCCTTGGTCGGCCTCAACTCTGCCTGTCGGTGCTCGGCTACTCTTCTCGGTGACCCTGACTGACTGGATGCCCTCACTCTCTGGTCAGGAATCTTCTGCACAGCTTGGTCAGATCTCTTTTCTTTGTCCTCGTCATCAATAACTCTAGCATTGCTGGCATACCTGTGGCCATCTGTATGCTCATGCCCTCTGTCATGACGGTGAGGGCTGTACCGCGCTTCCTCTCTCTTTGCCTCTGCTGCAAGCTCTCTCACATTTGCTTAAGAAAAATCAAACAAATAAAACATTATAAATCAATGATGTATAGTCTACTCTTTTGAATACACATAGTTACATATACATATACAGTTTCTGCCACATAATCAAAAATCGTTACGCCCATCCTGCCTATTGATGCATCTTGCATTTTGTTATTTATACAAACAATGGTGGCAATGTTATATTGTGCTGAACATCTGGAGAGCAGAAACACAGCTGGGTAGCAAGCTGGCGCTGGGCATTCACACCGTGAGGCTCTGTACTGCACATGCTTCCTGTCACATCTTATCAGTATGTCTGCATGATAGACAACATGGGTTGGCAATATAACCCATATCATTCTTTTCAAAGTCAAACCTTCTTTGCCAATATGACAAAGCAAACTGGTACACATACTCCTTACACAGTCCAGTGTTGCACATGAGGCTTTCTGATGTGGAGAGGAACATCACTACTGCTGCGAGACCCATGACTGGAGGCCAAAATGTTACATCCCCCACTGTTAAAGTGATGGAGCAGCAAAATGACTGCGTGAGTGATCAAAGGATCAATGCCACATATACTTGATCTTATACATATACAAGGCCTTACTAGGACAGCTCAACCTTGCCTGCATGATGACATTAGGAGTCGGGCATTCTTGTAGCAAGAGCCAACTACTGTTTAGCAAGAACCTAAAGTGTTGCAAGAAACATGATAATTCGTCTGACAGGGCAAGATTATTATGGTCTGACAACTCTACATTTTCAGCAGCTGGTAAGGAAGAACATCGTAAATATTACAAGCCAAACAGCTGCCAGCACATCCCTATTATGGGGAAACGTCTGTTTAGGACACCAAAAAAATATACCAATAATATAACATTGGCGATATTTGAAAAAATTTCCTTAGCGACACCAATGTTTGGAGTCAAATGTAAAAATTGGATTCAGCTATGCATCGTGTTTGCCTTTTGATTTTAGATAAAATGATGTAATAACCTGACAACTCAATACAAGTCATTCTACCTTTAGTAAAGGACAAACAAGCCAGAGGCGACCAATGCGTGGTGAAGCCAAAGACCCTCTACAATCATATTGTAGAGGGTCTTTAGTGAAATTAACAAAGTTATCATCACTGAGGGTTTTATACATGCAAGAATGCATGTGAGCTTATTCAAGATAATACTATCCTTACATGATAATTGTAGCACAGCATATATTCTGATTCCTTAAATATATTACAGCAGCACATTAGCAGCATTATCAAGGACCCTAATTACCCGTGTGAGTGAGGTAGTGAGCCTCCTCCTCCCCTGGCTCGGCCGCTGCCTCTGTCTGGCGCACCCGCTGGGAGGCAAGCAGGGTGCTGCTGGACTGTGCCAGGATGGAGTCCACACTCTGCAGACACAAAATACATATAATTATTATCTATTTGGAAATTAACAGATATGCAGGGAGGTCCCGTTATACGAGCATTCGATATACGAGAATCCGATGATACGAGATGTGTAAATTAGGGTCTATTTTCAATATACGAGATCGAAAATCCAATGTTACGACATTCAAACTGGGGTGAGTAAAATTACCAAGTTATTTACTAAAGTAAATTACAAGTTATTTACTAAAATTATAAACATTTACTGACTACTGTATATGATTTTACCTAAGGTTGTACGATAATCAATCTGAAAATAACGTGTAGACTGGCCAACGACTGCTCGAGACTGGTATTAGCAGAGGTAGGAAGTCTCCAGGCTCACTTATTATTGTTTGGTATGCTATGAAATATCATTTCTCTAGGTGAATGTAGACATTTGATTGTATTTGGATGGATATCATTCATATATATGAGAAAAGAGATGAAATACAAGCAAGGGACTCATCCACGTTTGGCAGCGCGGCCTTTGGCAGCAGCAGCAGCAGCATGAGCCGGCCCATGAAGCCCGTGAGGTGGATATCAACACCATTAGACCAAGGGAGATAGATGTCTTTGGTAATATTTAGTAGGGGAGCGAGAACCCCTTGAGGAATCCTATGATCCATGATGATATCCTATGGTGCTATCACAGGCGTGGGAGCTGACTGTCTTCTTCAGGAAAGCACAGGTGAGGCGGATGACGGCGGGTTTTTACTCAAAAGTTTTGAGTGGCGGCGCCGCTGGAGCCGCCACCTCCTCCGCCACTGTAGGTTTGGGTAGGCTTAAACGTCTTATTACTCGTTATTATACAACTTAGTGATTATGGTGAGATGTTATATACACGTGTCATTATCTAAATCAATGTATCACCGTGTGTCACCTTAAATAAGGGTGATTTAAAGATGTTATGAGGTGACTGCTGGGGCAGTGAGTGACGGAGAAATTCTTGCCGCGGCCCCACCGCCCCATAACACAAATATTCACTATTTTAACCCACATACACACCTTCTAACACCAAAACACTAGCAACACAGGCTTTTAACTTATATATCTTACTATCTGATACATTAAAACGCCTTAAAACGCAAGCATTCCGAATAAAACGAGAATTAGTTTGGGATGACGGGGACAGAGGGCGGAGAGGCAGTCTGGCATGCCATTCTTGCCCGGAAATATGTCTCGCTGACTTGTGATTGGTGGATAAGTTTTAAAAACAGTTTGTCATTGGCTGGTGACTGATGATGAGCTTGATGACATCATATATGTTTTATGTTTAATTAATGTGCAGTTATGTTATTTTGTTTGCTATTTTCTCTTTCAGAATGGTTTTTCTACAGAATAGGTAGTACAGTGTAGGTAATATAGACGCTGTGTGTTTGTTGTGTTTGCTATAGTTTATTTTAGCTTGAAAAACATGTTTTTTTTTTTTTAATTGATGGGGTCCTGGAACCAAACATATATTTTACCATTAGTTATGTGTTTCGTTATACGAGATTTCGCTTTACGAGTATGCCAGGTGGAACCTAACTGCTCGTATCTTCGGGACCTCCCTGTAATGTAATTCGCTTTTGTTCCAGTTATGGGCATAAACGATGCAATTCTATAGAGACGATCTGAAGAGGAGTTTGAGGGCAGCAGAGATCAGTATGTACTATACATTTTTGTTTACATGTTTGTCTGATGAATAGAAACTGCTTTTGACAACATGCTTGGAGAGATCTGGTGAGCATTAAAACAGCAAAGAGCAGATCAGTGGTCAGTACTAACACTAAAAGAGCAGATCAGTGGTCACTACTAACACTAAAAGAGCAGATCAGTGGTCAGTACTAACACTAAAAGAGCAGATCAGTGGTCACTACTAACACTAAAAGAGCAGATCAGTGGTCAGTACTAACACTAAAAGAGCAGATCAGTGGTCACTACTAACACTAAAAGAGCAGATCAGTGGTCACTACTAACACTAAAAGAGCAGATCAGTGGTCACTACTAACACTAAAAGAGAAGATCAGTGGTCACTACTAACACTAAAAGAGCAGATCAGTGGTCACTACTAACACTAAAAGAGCAGATCAGTGGTCACTACTAACACTAAAAGAGCAGATCAGTGGTCAGTACTAACACTAAAAGAGCAGATCAGTGGTCACTACTAACACTAAAAGAGCAGATCAGTGGTCACTACTAACACTAAAAGAGCAGATCAGTGGTCAGTACTAACACTAAAAGAGCAGATCAGTGGTCAGTACTAACACTAAAAAGAGCAGATCAGTGGTCAGTACTAACACTAAAAGAGCAGATCAGTGGTCACTACTAACACTAAAAGAGCAGATCAGTGGTCACTACTAACACTAAAAGAGCAGATCAGTGGTCACTACTAACACTAAAAGAGCAGATCAGTGGTCAGTACTAACACTAAAAGAGCAGATCAGTGGTCAGTACTAACACTAAAAGAGCAGATCAGTGGTCAGTACTAACACTAAAAGAGCAGATCAGTGGTCAGTACTAACACTAAAAGAGCAGATCAGTGGTCAGTACTAACACTAAAAGAGCAGATCAGTGGTCACTACTAACACTAAAAGAGCAGATCAGTGGTCACTACTAACACTAAAAGAGCAGATCAGTGGTCACTACTAACACTAAAAGAGCAGATCAGTGGTCACTACTAACACTAAAAGAGCAGATCAGTGGTCAGTACTAACACTAAAAGAGCAGATCAGTGGTCACTACTAACACTAAAAGAGCAGATCAGTGGTCACTACTAACACTAAAAGAGCAGATCAGTGGTCACTACTAACACTAAAAAGAGCAGATCAGTGGTCAGTACTAACACTAAAAGAGCAGATCAGTGGTCAGTACATACACTAAAAGAGCAGATCAGTGGTCAGTACTAACACTAAAAGAGCAGATCAGTGGTCAGTACTAACACTAAAAGAGCAGATCAGTGGTCAGTACTAACACTAAAGAGCAGATCAGTGGTCACTACTAACACTAAAAGAGCAGATCAGTGGTCAGTACTAACACTAAAAGAGCAGATCAGTGGTCAGTACTAACACTAAAAGAGCAGATCAGTGGTCAGTACTAACACTAAAAGAGCAGATCAGTGGTCAGTACTAACACTAAAAGAGCAGATCAGTGGTCAGTACTAACACTAAAAGAGCAGATCAGTGGTCACTACTAACACTAAAAGAGCAGATCAGTGGTCAGTACTAACACTAAAAGAGCAGATCAGTGGTCAGTACTAACACTAAAAGAGCAGATCAGTGGTCAGTACTAACACTAAAAGAGCAGATCAGTGGTCAGTACTAACACTAAAAGAGCAGATCAGTGGTCACTACTAACACTAAAAAGAGCAGATCAGTGGTCACTACTAACACTAAAAGAGCAGATCAGTGGTCAGTACTAACACTAAAAGAGCAGATCAGTGGTCACTACTAACACTAAAAGAGAAGATCAGTGGTCAGTACTAACACTAAAAGAGCAGATCAGTGGTCAGTACTAACACTAAAAGAGCAGATCAGTGGTCACTACTAACACTAAAAGAGCAGATCAGTGGTCAGTACTAACACTAAAAGAGCAGATCAGTGGTCACTACTAACACTAAAAGAGCAGATCAGTGGTTAGTACTAACACTAAAAGAGCAGATCAGTGGTCACTACTAACACTAAAAGAGAAGATCAGTGGTCACTACTAACACTAAAAGAGCAGATCAGTGGTCACTACTAACACTAAAAGAGCAGATCAGTGGTCAGTACTAAACACTAAAAGAGCAGATCAGTGGTCAGTACTAACACTAAAAGAGCAGATCAGTGGTCACTACTAACACTAAAAGAGCAGATCAGTGGTCACTACTAACACTAAAAGAGCAGATCAGTGGTCACTACTAACACTAAAAGAGCAGATCAGTGGTCACTACTAACACTAAAAGAGCAGATCAGTGGTCACTACTAACACTAAAAGAGCAGATCAGTGGTCAGTACTAACACTAAAAGAGCAGATCAGTGGTCACTACTAACACTAAAAGAGCAGATCAGTGGTCAGTACTAACACTAAAAGAGCAGATCAGTGGTCACTACTAACACTAAAAGAGCAGATCAGTGGTCACTACTAACACTAAAAGAGCAGATCAGTGGTCAGTACTAACACTAAAAGAGCAGATCAGTGGTCAGTACTAACACTAAAAGAGCAGATCAGTGGTCAGTACTAACACTAAAAGAGCAGATCAGTGGTCACTACTAACACTAAAAGAGCAGATCAGTGGTCACTACTAACACTAAAAGAGCAGATCAGTGGTCAGTACTAACACTAAAAGAGCAGATCAGTGGTCAGTACTAACACTAAAAGAGCAGATCAGTGGTCAGTACTAACACTAAAAGAGCAGATCAGTGGTCAGTACTAACACTAAAAGAGCAGATCAGTGGTCAGTACTAACACTAAAAGAGCAGATCAGTGGTCACTACTAACACTAAAAGAGCAGATCAGTGGTCAGTACTAACACTAAAAGAGCAGATCAGTGGTCAGTACTAACACTAAAAGAGCAGATCAGTGGTCAGTACTAACACTAAAAGAGCAGATCAGTGGTCAGTACTAACACTAAAAGAGCAGATCAGTGGTCAGTACTAACACTAAAAGAGCAGATCAGTGGTCACTACTAACACTAAAAGAGCAGATCAGTGGTCAGTACTAACACTAAAAGAGCAGATCAGTGGTCAGTACTAACACTAAAAGAGACAGATCAGTGGTCAGTACTAACACTAAAAGAGCAGATCAGTGGTCAGTACTAACACTAAAAGAGCAGATCAGTGGTCACTACTAACACTAAAAGAGCAGATCAGTGGTCACTACTAACACTAAAAGAGCAGATCAGTGGTCAGTACTAACACTAAAAGAGCAGATCAGTGGTCACTACTAACACTAAAAGAGAAGATCAGTGGTCAGTACTAACACTAAAAGAGCAGATCAGTGGTCAGTACTAACACTAAAAGAGCAGATCAGTGGTCACTACTAACACTAAAAGAGCAGATCAGTGGTCAGTACTAACACTAAAAGAGCAGATCAGTGGTCACTACTAACACTAAAAGAGCAGATCAGTGGTCAGTACTAACACTAAAAGAGCAGATCAGTGGTCACTACTAACACTAAAAGAGAAGATCAGTGGTCACTACTAACACTAAAAGAGCAGATCAGTGGTCACTACTAACACTAAAAGAGCAGATCAGTGGTCAGTACTAACACTAAAAGAGCAGATCAGTGGTCAGTACTAACACTAAAAGAGCAGATCAGTGGTCAGTACTAACACTAAAAGAGCAGATCAGTGGTCAGTACTAACACTAAAAGAGCAGATCAGTGGTCACTACTAACACTAAAAGAGCAGATCAGTGGTCACTACTAACACTAAAAGAGCAGATCAGTGGTCAGTACTAACACTAAAAGAGCAGATCAGTGGTCAGTACTAACACTAAAAGAGAAGATCAGTGGTCACTACTAACACTAAAAGAGCAGATCAGTGGTCAGTACTAACACTAAAAGAGCAGATCAGTGGTCACTACTAACACTAAAAGAGCAGATCAGTGGTCACTACTAACACTAAAAGAGCAGATCAGTGGTCAGTACTAACACTAAAAGAGCAGATCAGTGGTCAGTACTAACACTAAAAGAGCAGATCAGTGGTCACTACTAACACTAAAAGAGCAGATCAGTGGTCACTACTAACACTAAAAGAGCAGATCAGTGGTCAGTACTAACACTAAAAGAGAAGATCAGTGGTCACTACTAACACTAAAAGAGCAAATCAGTGGTCACTACTAACACTAAAAGAGCAGATCAGTGGTCACTACTAACACTAAAAGAGCAGATCAGTGGTCACTACTAACACTAAAAGAGCAGATCAGTGGTCAGTACTAACACTAAAAGAGCAGATCAGTGGTCACTACTAACACTAAAAGAGAAGATCAGTGGTCACTACTAACACTAAAAGAGCAGATCAGTGGTCAGTACTAACACTAAAAGAGCAGATCAGTGGTCACTACTAACACTAAAAGAGCAGATCAGTGGTCAGTACTAACACTAAAAGAGCAGATCAGTGGTCACTACTAACACTAAAAGAGCAGATCAGTGGTCAGTACTAACACTAAAAGAGCAGATCAGTGGTCACTACTAACACTAAAAGAGCAGATCAGTGGTCAGTACTAACACTAAAAGAGCAGATCAGTGGTCACTACTAACACTAAAAGAGCAGATCAGTGGTCACTACTAACACTAAAAGAGCAGATCAGTGGTCACTACTAACACTAAAAGAGCAGATCAGTGGTCAGTACTAACACTAAAAGAGCAGATCCGTGGTCAGTACTAACACTAAAAGAGCAGATCAGTGGTCAGTACTAACACTAAAAGAGCAGATCAGTGGTCACTACTAACACTAAAAGAGCAGATCAGTGGTCACTACTAACACTAAAAGAGCAGATCAGTGGTCACTACTAACACTAAAAGAGCAGATCAGTGGTCAGTACTAACACTAAAAGAGCAGATCAGTGGTCAGTACTAACACTAAAAGAGCAGATCAGTGGTCAGTACTAACACTAAAAGAGCAGATCAGTGGTCAGTACTAACACTAAAAGAGCAGATCAGTGGTCAGTACTAACACTAAAAGAGCAGATCAGTGGTCACTACTAACACTAAAAGAGCAGATCAGTGGTCACTACTAACACTAAAAGAGCAGATCAGTGGTCACTACTAACACTAAAAGAGCAGATCAGTGGTCACTACTAACACTAAAAGAGCAGATCAGTGGTCAGTACTAACACTAAAAGAGCAGATCAGTGGTCACTACTAACACTAAAAGAGCAGATCAGTGGTCAGTACTAACACTAAAAGAGCAGATCAGTGGTCACTACTAACACTAAAAGGTCATAATGTTTGTAATAAATGTGAGTACAAGTTTCGGTGTTGAGTCCCTTCCTTTTTATAACAGTACATCAAACATAATTAACAGACCTTAGGACATGACTTTATCAGCAACTGTTGTATGCATATGATTTAGTGGCTGACTTTGGAAGGAGCACAACAAATCAAGTGGAGGGGACTGAAATTCAGAGGCTTTGGGACCAATGTCCTCATACGCAATAAGCAAGTTATGATCAGCATTATTAGAGAATGACATCCAGTGAAATGGGGGGACATAGTGCTGGAGTATGTGAGAGCAAGGGGCGCGAGAAGAACGAGGGGGTTAGAGCATTCAAGAATAGGAACAAATGGAGACTCATCTGTCATCACCATAATTTTCACTTGGGCGGTACAAGATCAATAAACTAAACTAATTACGACTCTTCTTTTGTAACTTGTCGAGAGCTGCTTGGTATGGGAAAGGAGCCTGCATGGGAACTCGCGCGTGGTGACCCCCGGGAGTGGCGTCGTAGGGTGGGCGAGGCGAAGCGACGCGCCCCCCGGCGTATGCCCCCAATGATTGATTTTGTAACTAAACAAACTGCTACCATTCTTTCCTTTTCCAATTTATTTTTGAAAATTTAACCATATCTCCACTTATTTAGTGAATTTCCAGGAGGGCATCAGAGATAGATAGATAGATAGATCGCCAATGCAGATAGTGTGCCAGGGTACCCGGACATTTTGCCTACGGACAGTTTGCCTACGGACAATTTGCCTACGGACAATTTGCCTACCGGACATTTTGCCTACGGACAGTTTGCCTACGGACAATTTGCCTACCGGCCCTTTTTGCCTACGGCCCAGGTTTCCCCTACGGAAAAATTTCCCTACGGACATTTCCCTAGGGCCCAATTTGCCTCCCGGAAACAATTTCCCCTCCCGGGAAAATTTTTGGCCTTTACCGGAAAATTTTGGGAAAACGGGGACACTTGCCTAGGGGACAATTTGCCTTCGGCCATTTTGCCAACCGGAAAATTTTGCCTCCCGGACTTTTTGGGCCTAGGGGACATTTTGGCCTCCCGGCCCCAATTTTGCTCCCGGGAAAAAAAGTTTGCCCCCCGGGAAAATTTTTCCCTACGGAAAATTTTGCCTAGGGAAACAGTTTGCCTAGGGGAAAATTTTGCCTACCCGGAAAATTTTCCCCCAAACCGGACAATTTGCCTACCGGACAATTTGGCCTATGGGCCCAGTTTGCCTCCCGGAAAAATTTCCCTTTCCCGGACAATTTGTTATGGACAATTTGCCTAGGGGGAAACTTTGCCCCCCGTTTTTCCCCACAGGAAAAATTTTTCTCAAAATAACGCCCTTCAAAAACTTTTTGGGGCATGAAATATTTTTTTTTTTTTTTCCCTAAAATTTTTTTTCGAAACTTTATAGGGATAGAAAAGCTTCCAAAATTTTAAATTTGGGGGGTTTTTTGGGGGGCGGGCCTGTAAAAATTAAAAAAAAATCGGTTTAAAAAATTTTTGGAAAACTTTTATTAAAAAAAACTAAGCTCATTGGGGATTGAAAAGGTTGCTTTTAGACGGCATTGGGGGGACTGTATTCAATTAGGGGCCCGGCCCCAATGGGTAGGGTAAAAAAGTAGAGAGCGGTAACTCTTACAATTTGTATCTATTTTACCCCTTTGGGTTCCCTTTCTATCTCATTTAATTATGGAAAAGAGTGTTAAATTTTTGGTGAAAATCTTTGACGTTATCCACTATATATGTGCCAGAACGAGCTTGAGTGGGCCTTGGTTTAAAAAAATAAAAAAAAAGATTTTTTTTTTTTTCCTTTCTCATGGTCTACCCATTCACGCCCCAAGAATGAAGAGATTTAAATTTACTTTTATACTTTTAGAAAGTAATGATATCTACCTCAAATTTAAACCTTTTAAAGGAATGCAATAAAAAAAATGTGCTCCTATAATTGTTCAAATATGAGTTTTTAAAATACTTTTTGAAGATTTTCAGTCTTTTCTTTTAAAAAGGGGAGTTCATTTGGCATGAATTCACTTTTTATTTTGGGGTTTTAGAATTAAGCTGTTGCTTTTTGGTGTAAAAAAAAAAAAAATTTAAAAAAATATATTTTATAATAAATATTTTTATATATATATATATATATATAAAATATATAAATATAATATATATATATATATATATATTATATATATATATATATATTATATATATTTTATATATGAATGCAAAAAACTTAAAGAAAAAAAATCGTCTATTTTCCCCATTTTTGGAATATTTTTAATTCTAAGAGTTTTTATTTTTAAAACCCTTAAAAAACTCTAACAGCAGCTCAATAGTAGTATTTTGGGCCCAAGGAGAAAAAGGGCCAATGCCTTTTTTATTTTTTTTATTCATTTTGAGTGCTAGGATTTAAATATCGGTCATAGGATTTCTAAAATTAAAAATAGTCCCTTTGCGGCAAATATCAAGGCTTTTTTTTTTAAATTTTTCCCCTTTTGAAAATGAAATTGAAGGGTGTTTTCTGTAGACTGCATTAGTTTTACGTAGAGAGAGGTTTATTATTTTGGAATTTAAATTTTATTTTCTGTTAGAATATTTTAAAAATGGCCTTATTTTTTTTTCTAAAATTTTTTTTCAAATTCGTTCGTTTTAAATTTTTTTCGGGCTTTAAGGTATATCAAAGGGGACTATAGAAAAAGAGAAAAATTTAGAGAAAATGAGGGGAGGAAAATGCCAATTTTTTGTATAATTTTAAATATTTCCCCTTTATGAATTTTAAGTTTTTGGGTTTTTTATCGGGAAAACCCGTTTGTCGTTTGAAAAAACATTTTTAAAATCATTTATAAAATTTTTTTTATCTCCCAATTTTTAATGTCAAAAATTTTTTATTGTATCTATAAAAAAATGCCATTTTTGGGGTTTTAATGTAAAAACATTACGCTTTGGGTTTTTAATTGTTTTGAATTTTATCTTGAAAACTTTTTCCCTAATTTTTAAAAACTTATAAAAAAACTTTTTCCAAATTTTTTTAAGATTAAAAATTTTAATATCGTGTTTTTTTCTGTATCTATAAAAAAAGGGCCATTTTTTTTGGGTAAAATGTAAAATATTTCCCTTTGGGAAATAATATTTTTTTGGGTTGTCTCCCAAACTTTTTGGCAGATTTTTAAACTAAAGAATATATTTATAGTTTTTTTTATGATCTATAATTTTGATGCATATCTTTTTTTTTGTATCTAAAAGGTAAATGTTTCCTTTTGGGGGGCATAAAAGGGAAAATTTATAAACATTTTAGGAATCAAAATTTTTTGGGGTTGTATCTTTTTTAAAACTTTTTGGGCCCTCAAAAAAACTTATAGAAAAATATTTTTTTTAGATATTTTTAGGGTCTAAAATTTTTTGAATGGGAAGGTTTTCTGTATTCTAGGGAAAAACCCCCAATTTTTGGGCGTTTCATTTTAAAATAAAATACCGATTTAAAAACTTTTTGGCCGGTATCTGGTAAATTTAATTCCCTGTTTTTTAAAAACTAAAGGCCACACCATTTTTTTTTTTTTAAAGTCAAAATTTTTAAAATGCGTATGATTTTTTTTTGATCTACAGTATTTTAAAAAAAACTTGATCCGGGAAACCCTTAAATTTTTGGGTCGGATCTTTTGATTTTTTTTAGTACAGGGATGGGTACGTACAATCCCCAATCTGTAACAATAAAATTAAATTTGGAAAAAAAATTGTAAAAAAGCAAATTTTTTCTAAAATTTTTTAAATTTATTTTTCATTAACACCCACTTAAAAGTTTCGTGTTCGTGCTCGAATTTTTTTTTTTTTATAGTTTTTTGGGGTTTTAATTTTTTTTTAAGAATTTTTTAAAGTTTTTTTTTTAAATAGCATAAAAAAAAAAAAAAAAAAAAAAAAAAAAGGGAAAATTTAAACTCTAGAAATGATGCTGTTTTGTGGGGGGAGGGTAAAAAACCCAAAAAATTTTTTGGTGGGGGAGGGAAAAAAAAAAAATTTAAAAACTTTGGGAAAAAACAATTAGCGATTTTTACAGTTTTTATCCAGTTGTAAAAAATTCACATAGATGGCCCTATTAGTACAATATCTATAATCTTGTGAAAAACCCAAAATTTTTCCGACAAATATTAAGGGTTTCTAGATGTCAAAAATCTTTTTTTTTTTTTTTTTAAAGACTCGTGCACCCTTTCTTAAATTTATATCAGGTCTGAATTTTCATATTTAGGGGATAAAATTTTAATATTACTCATAGGGGTATATATTTTTTAAAATCAGTTGAAATTTTTTTTGTTATAAAAAAGTTTAAAAAAAAAAATTAAAAAAAATTACAGGTGCCGAGCGGGAAAGTTTAAAGGTCTAAGAATCACTAATGGGGTCGCTCAACAAAAAAAGGGGTTTTCGGATAGGAAAAATCAAAAAAAAGGGGACTTTTGTAACCCATGAATGATTTCGGAAAAAAGAATATTTTTCTCAATTAGGGAAACCGAATGGGGGGATTAAATAAAAAATTTTTAAAATTTTTCCCAAGTGTGGGAATGCTATTAAAAAAAAAAAGGTAATTTAAGTCCCCGGACATCCTGTCAAGAAAAAGATCTTTTAGACTTTGTATGTCTTACCCCCCTTATTTACTTCGGGTTTTTGGGGCAAAGGGAACCCCCAAAATTTCACAAGTGTGTTTTAAATGACTTAAAAATTTTTTTGGAAATTTGGTGATTTTTGGTATGTTGGGAAAGGGAAAATCCCATTGCGTCCCTTTTTATGAAATGAAAAAAATCCCTCAAATTGTTTCGGGAGTTACATCCAAAAATGTTGCAAAATCAAAACAAATTTGCCCTTTTTTTCACCTTAAGAAAAGAAATTTTAAAGACAAAAATATGAATTTGGGTATAATCATAAAAAGAAGAAACCTTTTCCCCGGCCCCTTTAAAAGAACCTTGTGACTCTTTCCCACCATTTTGGGTTTTTTAGATAGAGCCCTTTTAAAGAGTAGGGATTTTTTTTTCTTAAAATTTTTGCCTGACGGCAATAACCCCAAGGCTAATATCTCATTTACATTTTCCCTGAATACAAAATTGAATGGTTTTACATTCTGTGGGAAAAACCCTAATGTTTAAAAGTATGGAATAGGTAAAATTATTTTTAAATGAATTTTTGGTTTTGTTACAAAAGCCCTTTAAACCCGACATTTTGATTTTTTTTTCAAAAAAGTTTGATTTCATTTTTTCATTTTTAGAGTAATACAATGGGTTTTTCTAAGCCCAGCCACCCAAAAGTAACCCTTTTTTTTGATAATAAAAAAAAAAAAAGATACGAGTGATTTAAAAAATGACGGAAAAAAAAATTTTTGTGTCCCCTACAAAAAAACCCTTTTCTTTAAAATTTACATCATTTTGCCCCACATTGTCCGTCGAGAAGGTTTTCCCACATCTATAAAAAAATATTTTACCCTTTCTCAAAGAAGCTTAGTTTTTGGGAAAAATAGTTTTCAAAAAAGTGCCTTTTCAGGGTTTTTTTCCGTGGAAAAAAATCCCTATTTAGAGCATTATAATCTTAAAAAGTATTTTTTTTTTTTTAAAAATTTTCATGAAAAAAGTTAAAAAAGATATAGACAAGAGTTTTAGGTTTTGATTAGAGATAAGCTTTTTTGCTTTATCCCTTAAAAAGTCTTGGGGGGTTTTTAGGGGCTTTTAAAAAGCGGTTAATAATTTCCCGTCCAATTTACCCCAAAAAAATATTTTATTCCAAAATTTTTTGCCTGCGGAAAAATAAGTCAAGGCTTTTTTTTCGTGAAAAATTTTCCCCTGAATACAAAATTTAATATTTTTTTTTTGAATGCCTAAAAATTTAGTTTTAAAAAAAGATAGATTTTTGTTAAAATTTAATTTTTTGGTTTTGTTACAAAAGCTTAAAAAAGGCCTTTCGAAATTTTTTTCACAAATTTTCAAAAACGTTTCATTTAAATTTTTCTTTTTTAAACTCCTTTAAAGGGGACAGTAATAAGCCCAGCCACCCAAAAAGTTTTTTCTGTTTTTTAAATAAACAAGAAAGATATGAGTGATTAAAATTTTTAGAAAAAATTTTTTTTGTCCCATTCAAAATTCTTATTATTTAAAGACATTCCCTTCGTGCACTATTTTTAGCCAAGGGTTAGTTTATCTTGGGCTATAAAAAATTATACGTTTTTCAATGAAGCTTTAAAAATTTTAAAAAAAAGTGCCGTTTAAAAGGGGACCCTTTGCATGAGTTTTCCCTGTAAAAGTAAAATAAATTTTTAGCATTTAATTTTTAAAAATTTTAACCCAATATGGAAAAATTTTTTAAGCTTCTAGACGTAGTATAGTGCGATTTGAGGGCGGGAATTTTCATTGGCCCCCATTTAATTAGGCTTTGAGGTTATTGACTTAAATATTTGGTAATAATTTTCAGTGGTTAACCCCCAAAAAAATTTTTAAATATTTTCAAGGGAAAAAAAGAGATTTTTTTTTTTGGGACTCAAATAGGGAAAGGGCCCCGCATTAGATTTACAAAATTTTAGAGTGAATTTTTTCATGCCTGGGAAAGGGAAAATTCCCCCTTTTTAAACGGGAAAACTTTTAAAAAACTTCAAAAAAATTTATTTTTAAATCATATTTGAACAATTATAGAGAGCACATTTTTTATTGCATTCCAAAGGGGTTTAAAATTTTTGGGTTTGATATCATGACTTTCTAAAAAAATAAACGTAATTTTAAGTCTCTATCATTTTGGTGCCCTGAAGGGGTAGACCCCCCTGAGGGAAAGCGAAAAAAAAAAAAAAAAAATCTTTTTTTTTTTTTTCAAACCCAAAAAGGGGGCCCCTCAGAGCTCGTTCGTCACATTAAAATTTTTGGGGTAAGGTTTTTAATGGGTATCACCCGGGAAAAATAAAAAATCTCCGTCCCCCTAAAATTTAAATGAGATAGAGGGTAAATAAAAAAGTTTTAAAATAGATACAAAAGGGAAAAAGTTACCCCCTTTTCATACTTTTTTACATACCCTTCCCCGGGGACTAAAAATTTAATACAGCCCCACTTTTTTGCCGGTTTCCTTAAAAAAGCAAACCATTTGGCAATCCCCCCAATGGGGGTTAGTTTTTAAAAATAGTCCCTTCAAAAATTTTATTAAACAGATTTTTTCAATTTTTCAGCATTCCCGCCCCCCCCCCCCCAATTTAAATATGGACAAAAATTATTCTATTTATTTAAAGTTTTGAAAAAAAATTTTAGGCCCAAAAAAAAAAAAAAAAAAAATTTTTTAATGCCCCCAAAAAAAATAATACGAGAGTTTATTTTTAGAAAATTTTGAGAAAAGAAAAATTTTTTCCCGTGGAAAAACTGAGGAAAGTGCCCCCTAGGCAAATTGTTCCCGGGAGGCCCAAAAAATGTTTTCCCATTTGGAAAAATTGGGCCGGTAGGCAAATTTGGGCGTAGGCCAAAAAATTTTTCGTAGGCAAAAACCCCGCGGGAGGCAAATTTGTCCGTAGGCAAATTGTCCGAAAGGGAAATTGGGCCGTAGGCAAATTGGCCCTAGGCAAATTGTCCCCTAGGCAAAACCCTCCATAGGCCCAAAATGTCCCAGGCCCCAAAATGTCCCCGGGCCCCGGGTTTTGCCATACCATTTTTAGGGAAGGGTTAAAGAACCAGCCCGGGACCAAAACATATTACATTATTTTTTTTACATTTTCATTTCAGGGACAGTGGAAGAAAAGTGAAAATTGGCCCCCGGTGTCTTGGGCCCTTTCCCTCACCCCCTTCCTTGACAAATTTTGTTTTTTAAATTTCCCTTCTGGCGCCCTTCCCCATGGGGAATGATTTTTAAAAAAAAAAAAGGGGTTGGGGAACCACTCACGGCCCCGGGCTTCCCGCCGCAGTTTAAATCATTTGTCATTAATCTTCAGGGGCCCGGGAGGGGCTTTCTTTTATCGTCAATCCCCGGTTCGATTTCCTAAAACTTCACCAAAACATTCGGGAAAGTGTTTTCGCTCAGTTAGATATGGGGCCTAACCCAAACATTTGGACTGCAGACCGATCACCCGTTTTCCACAGTTTATATAAGACAGTTTAGTTCAAAAAAAATTGTGAGGGAGACTGGGTTAGCTCAACGAACGGTTGAGCGGCGGCTTACTGTACAGTGTACTGTACAAGTACACTGATACAAGTCCCCAGTCCAGATCACAGGAGAAGGAGGAGCAGGAGGAGGAGGAACAAGAGGAGGACAAGCAGGAGAAGGAGGAGCAAGAGCAGGAGGAGCAAGAGCAGGAGGAGCAGGAGCAGGAGGAGCAGCAGCAAGAGGAGAAGCAGGAGGAGCAGGAGGAGCAGGAGAAGGAGGTGCAGAAGGAGAAGGAGCAGGAGGAGGAACAGGAGAAGGACGAGCCGGAGGAGTAGGAGCAGGAGGAGGAGCAGGAGGAGGAGGAGCAGGAGAAGGACGAGCAGGAGAAGCAAGAGGAGGAGAAGCAGGAGGAGCAGGAGGAGCAGGAGGAGCAGGAGGAGCAGGAGAAGGAGGTGCAGGAGGAGCAGGAGCAGGAGAAGGACGAGCAGGAGGAGCACGGAGAAGTAGGAGGAGGAGGAGGAGGAGGAAATACAAAGGAATACAAAGGAAAAACACAAACAGCAACAGACCCATAGGTCCTTAAAAAGCTGTTTGCTTTAAACTACACTACACTAAATAGATAATAAAGAGAAAGGAAAAGGAAGTAGAAGGCTCCTCCTCACCCACCCATCCCTCCAGCCCAAGCGGCCGGAAAAGAAGTGATACCATGCAATATAGAAAAAAAACTGCATGGAATTTGTGAGGAAAGTTGAAAGCTGTAATCTATGGTAACTACTACTAGTTTGTGGGGGTCAGAGGTTTTAAGGGGCTTGGGGGTTAAGGGGGGGGGTTGGGTTTTTTAAATGCTTTTTTTATTCACTCCGGCGATTCCAACTTTAAACATTTGGGAAGTTTTTTCGTCGTTAAAATTTTGTAAAATTTGCTGGACTTCCCCGGGTTCAAGCTAAAGTTTTTCAAGTTTTAAATTTTTAAAAAAATTGTGAGGAACCTTTTTTTTTAGTAAAAGAACTTTTGAGCGACGCTTTTTTTTGAACAGGTACTTTTTTTCCCGGGGTTTTTTCATTTTCAGTCCTTTTTAATAAGGGAAGAAGACCGGAGGGGGGAAAAAGGAAAAAAGAGGAGAAACCATTTTGAAAAAAAGGCCAAAAAGAACCAAAGCAGAATAAAAGGAGGGGAATTTCAGAAAAGCAAAAAACAGGGGAAAAGCAAAAAACTTTTGAGGGGTTTTTTCCGAAGAGAAGGCAGAAGGGAAACAGCCTTTTTTTTGAATTTGAGCGGAAGCGGGAGAGGGGAACGAGATAGGGGAGGCAAGAAACAAAAAGGACCCCGAAGCAAGGAAAAAAAACAGGAAGCCCGAGAAGACGGGGAAAAACCAAAAGGCAGCGGGGAACCAAAATTTTTTAGTTTTTAGGAAGGAGGAGGGGAGGAGGGGGAGGAGGGGAGGTGGTGGTGGGGGTATGGTGGTGAAAAGGAAAAATTGCGGGAAAAGGAAGAGGTAGGATTTAGGAGGAGGAGCGGGAGAAAAGAAGAAGGCGGTGGTGGTGGTGCGGGAAAGAAGGAAAGGAAGAGGTAGGAGTTTAGCAGCAGTTGGGAGTTATGAAGAATGAAACAAAGTTCCATTCTCTAATAAAAGCTGCTGTTAACTCCTACCTCTTCCTTCACTGTGCCCTTTTTGGCTTTGTTAAATCTTGTTTTTTTAAGAAATCCTTAAATCCCACCCCCCCTTTTTTGCAGACCTTAACTGTAAAAAAACTCAGGGGATGAAGCAGAAAAAAAAAAAAAGAATCTCAAGACCTTCACCCGCCATAAATGTCAGGGCCCCAGCGCCACCAGCCCCCAAAGGAGGGCACCAAGGTCGCTGCCCCCCCCCTCTCCCGCCCCCGAGCGCGCTCGGCCCCGGGCGCTGGATAACCTTCCACGCGAGTGGGCCCCGCCCGCCACCCTCCTTAGGGGCCCCCGACAAGCATGAAACGACCCCCTCCTGGCGCAGGCGACGGAGCGCCTCGTGTTTTTTCATGTGGACGACCTGCCCTCGGCCCACGTTAACCTCCAGCGGGCCCGGCCAGGCCCTGCGCGAGGGCCCCGGTCCTTCTGAACGACGCGGCACACTTGAAAGGCCCAACGGCCAAGGGAAACAAGGGCCAACGGGGTGGGGGTGAAAACCGCTGGGAATCAAACCCGAGAAAGACCCGCCACATAAAACCCGGGCGAGGGGGGGTTTCGTTGCACGGAGGGCGCAAGACCTCGTCAACCGGCGGGACGACAGGCCCTGGACCCCCTCAATAACCCAAGAGGAAGGTCCTCTCCACAAGTCGGAGCAGGGAAGCAGCAGCGGGCCTGGAGAGGCACAGAGAAGACGGGATAATTTGGGGAAAAGAAAGCAGAAACGGAGAGCAAGTACGGGGAGCGGGAGGACGAGGCCGCTGCCCAAAAGAGTCATTTGCCCCCGCGGGGGGCATCGAGGGGCAGCAGCGCCCCGCCGCCAATATCACCGCTGGAAAGTCGCGACGGAAGCAGAAGGCGCGGAAGGGCAGAAGCCGGACAACAAGGGCGAAAAGGGGCAAGGGCAGAGAGGCCAAGGGAGCCAGCCCCCAGGGCCCTCCAAACGAAGAGAAAGGGTGAAACCCAGGCCTGCGACGCCCGCTTTGGAGGAGTGAACAGATTTAACCTCCGCCGATTTAAACCGCAAGTGGCAAAAAAAAAAATAAAATAAAATAAAAAAATATAAAAAAAAAAATAAATCTAAAAAAAAGAAAAGAAAAATATATAAAAAAAAAAAAAAAAATGGGGGAAGGGAATGGCAGTTGGCATGAAGAGGGCGCCTCACGTCATTATACTCACTACAATTTTTTACAGTTTCATAAGTTGGTTTATATTTTTTACGTATTTGGGGGCCCTCGTGATGGGTGGGACCCAGCCCCCACAGCGTGGCGTGTTCGCACACTATACGGTGTTTATTAAGTTTTGATATAAACAAGTTTATAGCGTTTCTGTGCCACCTGAATGTGAGGCAAGAAAATTTAAAGTTTTTCATTATATATATGTCAGTATTTTTCCACTATAATAGAAAAAACCCAACCAATAAATTTATTCTTTCCCTTCTCCCTCACTCCTCAAAAAAACCCCCCAAAGCATCACTACTTGCCGGGTTTTCCTGTTTTCCCCCCCCTTTATCCCTATCGTTTGTTCCTTATTCTCCCACAACGTTACCACAAGTCCATTTCTTCCACCCCCCCCCTTTCTCTCCTTTTCTTTTTTCAGTTTTCCTTCGACTTAATTCTACTTCATATAATAATAAAAAAATAATAAAAAATAAAATAAAATAAAAAATAAAACGATAAAAATCAGTGAGAAGAACAATACAATACCCCCCCCAAAAAAGAAACCAATGCGGGAGTGTTATGAAATTAAAGTTTTTATTTTGAACTTAAACCTTTTTATGATTAAAGAAAATGGGGAAAAGAAAAGAAGTATAAAGGAAAAGTAGGAACACAAACAACAAAAAAAACAACAAATGAATTCGTTTACCGAAATTCTTTTTTGTGAAATATTTTTTTCTTTTTTTTTTTTAAGCCCCCCTTCCTTCTTCCTCCCTTTTCCCCCCCCCCCCCCCCCCCCCCCCCCCCCCCCCTTTTTTTTTTTTTTTTTTTTTTTTTTTTTTTTTTTTTTTTAGGCAGCTTTTGATGAGTAATATGGAAGATGGTAATTATTTTAACAATTGCGTGGTGATGGATATACAGAAAGTGTTGAACTTTTCACTAGCCAAACAAAAGCACCATAATGATGTCAGCAAATACTATTTTGGGTATTCAACACTTGGAGAGAAAATTTGCAACCCAAAAATGATAGCAACCCTTTTCCAAGAAAACATTGTTTTTAAAAAAACCTCATAAGACAAAAAGCCAAGGAAAAAGCAATCACTGAAAACATGGGGGTGATTCCCATATTTTGTAGGAACTATAACAAATACCCATTTTCAAAAAAACTTTTATAATGACTATAGTTCAACCATCAAATTTTCTGAACAACAGTGGTGTAATCCTTTAAGACCTGTTGTCTGGCACCTGCAGCCTGGCCGCCAGCCAGGGGGGGAGGGGAAAAGGGTTGGGGCCCTGACCGCCGGGTTGCCCCGCAGCTGGGCGCGTCCACCACATGTTGGGGGGACTGCTGGGGGCAACTTGGGGCCATCTAGCTGGAGTCAACCGATGGAGGCCCGACATTAACAGGTCCTACAAACAACATTTATAACATCTATTTAATAAACTTAAGAGGAGGCCATACTGTAACAAGAGATATCCCTTTAAGAATGTACAAAAAAGCCATTTTCAAATTTTTTCAAGGAAGGTTAGCAAGAACCGGTTTGCCAACTTTATTAAAAATGCAGGAATCAAGATATTCATGCCAGAAGGGAAGAGAACTAGAGTGGAGGGGGGGATACCCGGGACACGGGGAGGGATGGGATCACATATAACTAAACAAAATAGAATAAGCATCCACACTTAAAAACCCAGACAGGTGGTTTTCTGGGTCGGGATGTTGTGAGAAGGCGAGCCACGTGGGGCTCCTTCTGGGGAGGGGCTCCCCGTCCCCGCCTCATTGCCCAGCTGCTGTGTCTGCTCCGGGGGGACGTTGCTCCTGTCCTCACACCTGCCAAAGCACTACCATCAGAATTGCTGATAAAACAAAAAAATAAAAATATGAAGGAAAAAAGAATTCAGGAAAAAAAAAATTATTATCACGTATAAAAATTTAAACCGAAAATAGAAAGAAGAGCAAAATTTTGAAAAAAAAAATCAATACCATTAGAACCGGATATAAAAAAAAAAAAAACAAAAAAATGAAGGAAAAAAAATATCAGGAAAAACCCCCATAAAAAAACATGGAAAAACAATTTTGTGACATAAGTAAAGAGTATAATGGACTGCCCCGCCTCCATTCCAGTTTGGGTTTTTAGTTCTTTAATATTCCTCAAATAGACAATTTCTGCAAAGGTTTCTCCAAATAGACTACTTTTGGTGGACAGATATTTCTTGGTTCCCCCTTTTGTAATGAATCCTTTTTTAAATTTTCATTGACCTCTTTTATCTCCAGGACCCAAAAAAGTATTTTGGTGCCCCACCCCGTATTTTTTTACTTTCCCCGATGTGTGTATATTTGTGATGGCTGCATGTATGTAAGTATGCGAACTTTCATCTAATATAAATCATCTAACATCTTTTCATCTAACAAAGTTCTTTATACATACAGTACATGGAGATGGTCGGAAATAGAGAACTTTCACCTTATAATATAAAAAAAAAAAATGTATATGCGAAAAGTTCTGATCCCTCTGATATAACAGACTTTCGGATATAACGTCACTCCCTTCCCCCCAATGGGGAGTTTTCAAATAAGTTCACGCTCAAGCCTGTTTCTCGCGCTCTCATATCCTCTGCCCTTTGAGCCTGAATGATCTATCATTTACCGTGAATTCCCTGTACTTTTTCGGGACATATCAGAATTACCCTTCAATACAACAACTGAAACAGTTCTTAATAAAAAATGTAGTTTATCATTTTATTTGTCTGCAGTGGATGAAAATATTGGCCAAAGAATTGAATATTTGAAAACTCAAATCTTTAAAAATCGTCTTTTCATGAAAACACGCAAGTTCAAGCAGAATAAGGCTTCAGGGAATATCCACTTGTAGGTAAGCATTCACTGAGTACCTGTTTTATGTGTATATGTCTCTCTTACGACGAACATTTAACCAAGAAATAATTTAAAGTGCTTGGCAACTCAATGACAGTCCTGTATGCAAGACAGTAGAAATGTTTGTTTACTAAATAGCTCCGCCTCCACCTCAATCCCCTTCTCTCTGAATCAATCAATCAACCCTTAATTCCCTCTGAATACCCTATAGTCCTCTGGTTTATCCTATGTCAACAGGTTTATCTGTTAGAGGAAGAAGACTAAATCAGTAAGTGCGAAACAGTGAGTCTTAATTTAAAGACAATGAGTTCGGTAGAGTGAGAATTTACGTTTAGAGAAACATATGGGTTGTTTTCTGGAGGACAAACAAGGCAATAAGAGGAAACAAAATCGTAATTCGAAATCAGGATATGGGGGTAAATAAGAAAGTGTTTTCGGAGGCAGCATAACTTGAAGCTCAGAACACGAAATAAGGAGACGAGTCTCCGGTATGTGGGAGTGGATGCCGCGAATATTCCAGTAGAGGACAGACAGTGTGAAGAGAACAGTGGGTGATGATAGTATAGTTAGGATGACAGCCTCTGGGGTTGAGGGGTTAGGAGTATCAGGGATGTGAGCCGTGAGGTATAAGGGAGCGGCGGTGCTGAGTGTGTGATGACAACAGGAAAGTGAGCTATAGCAGATCCTGCCGGCGGGATGGTTTCTGTGGAGATGCTGAATGCCACACTGTGTTTTGGTTATATTTTCGTTGTAAGAGAGACATATACACATAAAACAGGTACTCAGTGAATGCTTACCTACAAGTAAATATTTCCTGAAGCCTCATTCTGCTTGAACTTGCGTGTTTTCATGAAAAGACAATTTTTAAAGATTGAGTTTTCAAATATTCAATTCTTTTGCCAATATTTTCATCCACTGCAGACAAATAAAATGATAAACTACATTTTTTATTAAGAACTGTTTCAGTTGTTGTATTGAAGGGTAATTCTGATATGTCCCGAAAAAGTACAGGGAATTTACGGTAAATGATAGATCATTCAGGCTCAAAGGGCAGAGGATATGAGAGCGCGTGAGACATCTGGCGGCTTAGCTTTGAAAACTCCCCATTGCTTCGTTAAAGTGAGGGTTTACTGTCGTTCACTAACCTAATTTGGCCGTTGGCTACGTTACCTAACTTAACTGGGGCGGCCTTTCCGGCGGCTGAAGTAGGGGTTTGAAATAATGCATATGGTCAGATCTACAAGTTGAGGATGGTTATAACTACATGCCTTGTATTATATTAAACTGCAGTAGAACCACACTGGCTGGGATGCTGAGAAACCAAATATGTAATACCTTATTTCTAACTAAACCTGACCAAATGTCTGATCTCCCAAAGCCACTTCCCGTGACCCCCTCCTGCTTGTTTAGGGTGTGACGGGTAGAACCAGGGTAGAACAAGAAGTAACGGATTCAAGCTGGAAAAGCGTAATTTAAAAAAGAAATAGGGAAAAACTGGTTCACAAATAGGGTGGTGAATGATTGGAATGGACTCAGTAGACAGGTAGTTAGTGCAGAGTCATTAGGGAGCTTTAAAGAGGGGCTGGATAGGTTCATGGATGGGGATGAAAGGTGGCTGTAGGTAGTGTTAGGTAACAGGAACTACCACGTGTAGGCCTCACGGCCTCTTGTAGCTTCCTTATTTTCTTATGTTCTTATGACGGCCCACATCAAATAAAGAAAGAAGCGATTATGCCAAAAACCGCCGATCAGGATATTGAAAACAAAATCTCTTGGATAACCAGGGTAAATACCTACCGCTCCAGTAAATTTTTGGTACAGTTCATTTCGCTATATTCAAGATGAAACTATTTTTTTCGGATAGATTTTAATGCTTTGAATGAATCTGATATTTTTTTCAGCAAAATTATGTTTTTTTGGGGACGTCCCATCAATAAGCGATTCCCAGTGAAGAAAAAAATATCAGATTAATTCAAAACTCATCAAAATTTATTGTGAAAGAAATATTTTTGTCCTTGTAAATAACAGTTATGATAGTACACAGCGTTGTGGTTTGGGCTGTGGGCCACCCACCGGCCCACCACCTGCCCAGTACTGAGCCTGCCACCACCTCCACTCCGTCATGACTAAACCTAACCAATGCTATAGTAACCTCCTAACCTGACTAAACCTACGTAACCTTTTGTAACCTGACCTGACTATTCGCTTTCGAAAATCTAATTCTTAATTTGTCGAGCCAGCTCAAACATGAAAATACTCAGAATGACGAGATCTACACAATGAAATAGTTAAGGACATGATCTGGGTACCGGGAACTGTCTCCGATTAGAATTCCCGCAGACGTCGGCGAGTGATCAAATTTTTCACATCTGCAGGAGTTCTCATTTTCGGCGAGTTACAGTTCTTGATCTTGATATTACAGTATCCAATAATGCCTGTGTTTCTGCATTCAGGGATTAACCAGCAAGAACTTGATCAGTTAGGTTAAGTTTCCTAACCAATGTCCAGGTTAGGTTAGTGAATTAGCACGGGAGTCTAGGGGGGCACAGCCCCACCCACAGTTAAGTCAGGTCACGTAACCATTGGGTAAATATTCCTCTTCTTTATTCTTCCTTTTCATCTATTCCAGGTAGGGTTTATGGAACTGTCGCCGATAGGAATTCTAGCCGAAGCACCAAACGAGAACTCTCGCCAACGTTGAAATTTTCGGCTATAGTTCCACTTGCAATAAATGAAAAGGAAGAATAAAGGCTATTTCATTATTGGACACCACATTTTTTGCTTGTCCCAAAACACTAAAACTGCCGTTTTGACATTGGTAACGTAAAAGTGCCTAATTGGGGGCTGTGCCCCCCAGACCCACCCGCTCGTTCACTAACCTAACCTGAACATTAATTAACAGACCAACATAACAACCACCTAACCTAACCTACCTGTTCAGGCTATTACTGGTATTTAATCCCTGAATGCAGAAACACGGGCAAAAGTTAATTAAATGTGTATATTGGGTACTGCAATATCAGGATGAAGAACTGGAACTGTCGCCAAAAATTGGAACACTCGCCGACGTCGGCGAGAATTCCTATTGGCGACAGTTCCAGGTACCCCAGGGAGAACTGTCAAAAATTTCCGCGTCGGCGAGTGTTCCACCGTCAGCGAGTTCTCGGTTGGTGTTTCGCGAGAATTCCTATCGGCACAGTTCCATAAACCATTACCTGGAGGATGCACCAAAACGAATACCCACACTCCTCATTACTCACACATCTACGATGGCCACAGTGGCTACAGCGGTGTATCTGTACCCAATATCCTCCTAAACCTACAGATAACTCAACACACCCACTGTAAAGACTGATAGAGGGGCTAATTCCCATGTTTACTCACCATTAATTCCCGTCCAGGCGAAGGCAAAGTAATCAATTTCTTGTGTGTTGAAAAGTTGCGGGAAAACCAAACAAAGTTCTGAACAACATTGCTAAATAGAGTTATGAAATATTTACCTTATAAATCAGGCTTATTATGTATAAATAAGGTAATTTATATACAAATGATGTGGTCAGTTGACAAAACAAATTGTTTGTTGTCTTCTATGATAATATTTAACCAAGAGCTTCTGTTGATCTCAGTGTGCGTCAAAGAGAACGTAGTATGATCGGGATAACTCAACTATTTTATTAACATTTGAGAAATATGTAAACATAAATGGCGACTATATTATTATGGCGTGTAAATTTACGTACTGTGCGTTTATAGGTAGTACAGAGGTCGGAGATATTTCTATTGTTCTACTCCGTTTATTGATGCTCTCTCTCTCTCTCTCTGACACACAGATGCTATCAGTTTTTTTTTTTTTTTTTAATTAAAGACTCATCGGGGAATAAATTAGAACAGGCAACGCGCGGCTACAGTAGATCAATTATCTATTTTGATAAGAACCATATGGACAGTGTGAAGCTCTCTGATATGGAGGCATGGGAATTATTGATGTACGTGGCATATGTCAGTGATAATGAACACTTTACTTTAAATTGTGCCTTGAGAGAGAGGATAGGGATATATTACCTATCTAGAATAATATGAGAGCCATCAACATAATCATTAATAGGGATATAGTAGAGAAAACTCCACGCGTGAGACCCATTATAAATATCATATTAGCTATTTACTATTTTTGAGTAGAGTCTAATTTATTAAGCATTATAATCATTAATAAGATGGATTTTTAGCTGAGTAGTGTAGGTACCGTAGGCTACCGGTACCCGGTACAGCATCGCACCACTGAACCCGGGCAGCAGAAGTAAAAGCTTTGTGCAACATGTTCCAAATACAAGATAATTCATGTAATTTAATTGAATTGGAAAAATCTTGACGTGGAGTAAATGCCAAAAGATTCAAACAGTGGAAACGATTGACCTGAAGGCCCGGGTGGATGTGATGAGAACAGAATGCATGAGAGTAATGAGAATGTATGGGGAAGAAATTTTTCGAGTGCCAAAACATTTTGAGTGTCAATTTTTTTTGCGTGCCAAACAATTTTAACTGGCAAAATTTTTCGAGTGCCAACAAAATTTTGAGTACCAAAGATTTTTGAGTGCCAAAAATTTAACTTTTGTTTTCTTTTGTATAACTACAGTACGTGTACATATAACATACACGGAATAGCTACCGTAGATAACAGTGAAGTCGCCACCTGCAGTCATGTCGCCAGCCGCCAAATATTACGAATTATAGCATCACTACTGATTTTTATTTGCCACTGAAGATTATACACAGTAGTTTATATCATGACTGTATAATCTACCCTGTTTCAGCGTTTTTTTATGCTTTGTATCTGCAAGTATAGTTTCAAATTTCGCTACGTTTTTTTTTCTTCGAGCGACGACGACAACGGTACGACACTCAGTAAATAAACACTAGATGGCGACTCTATTATTGGTAGCCGCTTTGTAGATATGTTGGTAATTTGTTCATTTATAGCCATACTATGACACAGATGAAGACACAAAATGACACAGACTCTCCAGATAGCCCCTTCTAACTTTCCTGAAATCATGGATGTGGAAATGTAAGTATTAACGCCACCACACGTCTGTAAACAGAAAAAAAAAGTTGTCCTGGCGACTCAACCATTATCTACGGTATACGTTACTTCATCCTGTGTTGCTTTATCTATGTAGTATGCTGTGTAAAAATATTTAAGTGGTATATCTTTTCATAAATAATTTTTTCCCTCTCTTCCCTTTGCTGGCAGCACTCTGGTAAAGATAAGAAAAAGTTTGCAGGAAGAAATATGTTACTTTTCTGGGAGTTTTCATAATACACCTTTTCACTCTCAAATTAGAACAACAGAACTTCAAAATAAAACAAAATGAATTTCACAATATAATAATGATTTTTTTCTTTTATTTGAGATTTAATAATTTTAATTTGAAGGTGGTTTTAATTTGAAGTTATTTAAATTTAAATTCATTGTTTAATATAAACTTTTGTTTTAATATAAACTTAAGTTGTTTAAATTTAAACTTGTTTTAATTTGATTCATTGTTTTAATTTGAGATTCATTGTTTTAATTTGAAGTTAAGTTGTTTTAATTTGAGATTCACTTGGTTTAATTTGAAGTTCAGTTGTTTTAATTTGAGATTCACTTGGTTTAATTTGAAGTTGTTGTTTTAATTTGAGATTTACTTGGTTTTATTTAAACTTCAGTTGTTTAGATTTGAAATTCATTTGTTTTAATTTGAAGTTTAGTTGTTTAAATTTGAAGTTCAGTTGTTTTAATTTGAAGTTCAATTGTTTCAATTTGAGATTCACGTGCTTTAATTTGAAGTTCAGTTGTTTTAATTTGAAGTTCAGTTGTTTAAATTTGAAGTTCAGTTGTTTTAATTTGAAGTTCAGTTGTTCTAATTTGAAGTTCAGTTGTTTTAATTTGAAGTTCAGTTGTTTTAATTTGAGTGACAAGGTATAGTACAGGGAGAGGGAGTGAACCAAGGATAATACAAGACGAGTATAGTATCCTTGGAGTAAACGCTGGAGTGGTGGAAATGGTGAACACAGCAGATGGTTTTGGGACACCTAGAGAGGATGGATGAAATTAAGTTGACAAGGATAAATAAAAGTAGAATAGATACTGTGAGTGTGAGAGGATGTGGGAAGATAGAGTGCTGACTAGGTGAATGAGAGAGGGGATGTAAGGGAGAAATGTGCATCAGGGGTCAGGGGTACATCAGGGGTCCTATGGCACTATGGCAAAGCATAATAAAGGAAGGGGTTAGAGAGAAAGAGTGAAACGGTGAGGGAAGGGGAAAGGATAGGATAAAGAGAGAGAGAGAGAGAGAGAGAGAGAGAGAGAGAGAGAGAGAGAGAGAGAGAGAGAGAGAGAGAGAGAGAGAGAGAGAGAGAGAGAGAGAGAGAGAGAGAGAGAGAGAGAGAGAGAGAGAGAGAGAGAGAGAGAGAAATTTGAATTGAATTAATGCTAAAAAGGGGAAAATGTGCCAGACATCAGAGGTCATATGGCACTATGTCAAAGCATAATAAAGGGGAGGGGTTATAGAGAAAGAGTGAAACGGTGAGGGAAGGGGATAGGAACGGAACGCTACAGCATGATGGTTAGATCAGAGAGAGGAAGGATGTGTATTTGTTGGGGGAAGGAGATCATAAATTGGGAAATGGGGGGTGAGTATAGAAAGGAAAGTAGGAATAAGGAGGATAGGATAGAGGAGGATACTATATATGGATGCCTCAATAAACCTATATGGGTATCAAACACCAGAGGAACTCACTGAATATATTTCTTTATCATACCAGTTAAGAATGTAATAAGGAATGATTCAGCAGGAAGCAAGTTTCATATAAAAGGTTTCAAAATGGCATGTGATATTGAAAGCTGTAATATTTAATTTCAATTCCATATCAGTTAATGATCTGCATGATGGTTTGTATCACTATTGATCTTATAAAAACAATAAAGCCATAACTATTATACACAAGAATGATGTCAAACAATCCAAAGCATTACTGGGCACAGCACGACAGTAACACAACAACCTCGGTAAAGCAAACCACCTAACATTGTGACGGGTCCAACGGCTTACGCTAGGATGAAATTAAATGCATATAATCCATGTTTTTCTCCTTTCAACCTATCTAACTAACCACAATATAAAACATTCATCAGAGTTATTAAGAGTATCATGCGCATCTGTTAAATATATTTGTGATTTACTATTTGTTTATACTACAGAAGATGGAAAAAGATAAAAGATATTTCCAATGTGGAACAACATAACCCCATCAAATGAGGTTCAGTGATACAAGCTGTAAAAATGGACATAAGTCATGGAGGAAATCCTACGGCTATGAGTAATCAGCTACACCTGAATCATGTCAGGAGAGGCGACTGCATGCACTCAGGGGGAGTTACAACCTGCCGGGCGAGAGGCTGATCAAAGGCAAGGCGGAGCGCAATGGCCTCTCACAAACACATGCACACACACACACATGCACACAAAAAACCACGCACACACGAAGTATCAAATGTGTAAACCTTTCAATACTTTTAAACAAATCCCTAAATTCCGGTTAAGTTCCTTGCGACTGGAAACTTGCAAATGTCCTCCAATACATAAGAAAGATGACAGCTTTAAATATTCATATGATGCTGAGAATAGCCGTGCATGCAAAGAGTCACTAGCAATGAAGAAAAGTTGCCATGAATTAAGCTGGACTTCTTGTAGCTTCCTTATTTATTTATGTTTCTTATGCTTATGACTTCCCCTCAGCTGCCAACACAGTCCTCATCTCCCTGCTGCTCTCCCTCCTGACACATGATCGCGCTACCTACAACCCTGCATACACTTTTGAGCCACATGCACTCTAGCCACTGAGCACACACTACATCTGCCCTGCTCCCGGTATCACAACCACAGCAACCATGTAGTAGTAGAATGCCTGGACTCAGTTGCCACCATCACATATATACACAGGTGTAGTTACATTAGACTGCCTACCCACTCTTTGCTGCACGTAAGTCATTGGAAGTTCATGAGGCACAAATGGTCATATATGAATCATTGGACATTTCTTTAAACATCCAAGCATAATCACACAATTCCTGACACAAAAAGAATAGGTCGTTACAAATACTACTATAAATAGGTCAAATCAATATCCTTGGAACAGAGACCAGCCGAGTGGGAGTGTGGGAGGAATAACAAAGGATTGGAAGCTCACTTATTCGCTCTTTGTACCTCGCACGGCACCCGAGTGACGTTGCTGAAAATATGAAAAAGTTATTAATGACACGCAAAAAGCAGAACTCAATACTAATTAACAAACATGTACTGTGTCAATTGAGCAATAGGGTAGAATGTAATACTTTTGTGGTTTGATTGAGATGAGAAAGAAAGATGAGATGGCATGTTGGGCAGACTAGTAGAAATTGTATTGAGGAAGGGAACTGATGAGTGAGTCCCTGGGAAGGAGAAAATAACAAGAGAATACAGTGGTGACCCAAATAACGATCCATCTCTTAAAATAAAAATTGCATAACGAACTGTCAACTCTTGTCACTGTAAATTTTCAGAAATCCCAAGATTTTGAAAAAATTCCCAAGGCAATAACAAAAATGTCTAATTAATCAAACACAATTTATAAAACGTGTATATGATCATAAAAGCAACATGAGTATTAACAAAATAAATTAAATAATATATGGCTGAAAGCAGGCAAAGTGGGAAGTAATAATTAATGTTTATCAACGGAGCTGGGATGCAAATCTGCTGAATCTCAAATAAACACCAATTTCAATTATGATAAACATAATATCAAAACAATGTACATATACTAACATAGATGCAACATAAAAATGTGAAAAATACTAAATACAGTTGAAAGAACGCACAGTGAGAAGTAATGAATTTCTGTAGACACTTTAATGAAAAAATGCTACCATCAATAACATTATAGTAGCCAATGCACAAATGTCGCCAGGCGCCATATATTAAATTTTTTAGCATCACTACAGATTTGTATGTGCCATCGAATAGGCAATTACAGTAGTTTATATTATGTACCTGTCTTCAGTTGTACATACAAATTAATAGTGATGCTAAAATTACTAATATATGGCACCTGGCGACACTAGTGCAGTGGCAACTATAGTGTTACAGTAAAAGCCTTATAACTCGGCACTGTATAACTCGGAATTTGATATAACTCGGCATGGCAAAGACAAAGTTTTTATTTATTTTTTTTTTTTTTTATTTTTTTAACACCTATGCCTATAGCAGTGTACGCAGTGAGCTCCATGGGTGGGATGGTAGGCCCTGGAGGCTCACTCGAGGGCTGTGATGGTTGGCCCTCGCCCGTGGTGGCGCAGGCAGGATTCTTATAGTGACGCCTGTGATTAGAGGCTCATGCCGCCCCCTGTGTCCTCCTATGCACTCACAGTCGAAGGTAGAGTTAATGGACAGGGCATAGTGTTGCAGTAATTAAGTGCTCAAGTGATGTAAAATTAGGTTGTACAGGTACAGTACACTCGATACAATATAGTATAGAGTTGTGATTATAAAGTGATTAAAGTGATACCAGTGTTAAAATGCGACTGAGTCCCCCTAACATCTTCTACATGTTACAACAAGGCTCCCCTCTCCTTGGATTACATGCCTGCTGCTACCCGTTCACTGGTAAGTGTTGTTTTTATGCTTTCACAGTACTGTATTTTTTTTTTTTTTTTACCCATATCAGAGGAGGCATAACTCGGCACATTGAATAACTCGGCAAGGGCCAGAGCCCCTATCGTGCCGAGTTATAAGGCTTTTACTGTAATGACGGTAATGAGTGAGGTCACGGAACCAAATAGACTCCTTAAAGCAGGTCACCACTGTACAAGAGGGAAAGACATGATGTGAACGAGAGATGTGGGACAGAAGGCACATTAGTACATAAGTAGGAGACACATGAATGATATATCCGATACAGACCAGTCATCCTACTACAGAAAAAAGGATAACCAATACAGTAAAATAAAACTGCTAAATGCAAAGAAATACCCCAAATTGGGAAAAAAACACTAGTTCTAACCTGAGCTGCTTTCTCTAGTATGCTATGTAGTATTTCCTCAACTGGGGAGGAAATATCTGCATGGTCTTCAGAACTTCCCTGCTTCTCACAAACTGGTGTCATCTGAATCGACTATAAAGCTCTATCTTAATACAAGCCATCATTACAAGCTCATCACTGGGGCCGTTGATGATGCAGCGACACACTTTATCCTACAAGCCTGCTACATAATGGCTCAAAGATGTATTGTATATTTGTTTATATGGGAAGGACTGGAGATTGTTAAGGTGGTAACAGGGGATAAATGCAACTTAGAAGGAGTAATGGTGATGTAGTTGATGATGCAGCGACACATTTCACCCTACAAGCCTGCTACATAATGGCTCAAAAATATATTCACCTGTTTTGGTTTGGAAAAAAAATGTATGATAATGTATGATAACAATGTATGATAATAAATGATATGTATATGATAATGTATATAAATAGATGATAACAATGGTTTGATAAAAATGTACGTAGGTTTATAAGTATGTGAGGGTAAGTGACTGGAGTTTGTTAAAGTAGAAACGAGATCAAATGCAAGTTAGAATGATTAATGGTTCCCTGTAATCCCTAACTTTCTCTAATAAACATAATAATGATGACACTGATTACTGAGCTGATTCCTCTATGCATGTATTAATAAAAGAAACACTGACTGAATTTTCTTCTGAAACTTAAAATGTTTGATTAAGTTCAATGAGCTTCAATTGATATCTGTATATTGAAAAAGAGAGAGAGAGAGAGAGAGGAGAGAGAGAGAGAGAGAGGCGAGAGGAGAGCGAGAGAGAGAGCGCGAGAGAGAGAGCAGAGAGAGAGAGAGAGAGAGAGAGAGAGAGAGAGAGAGGAGAGAGGAGAGAGAGAGAGAGAGAGAGAGGAGAGAGAGAGAGAGAGAGAGAGAGAGAGAGAGAGAGAGAGAGAGAGAGGAGAGAGAGAGAGAGAGAGAGAGAGAGAGAGAGAGAGGAAGAGAGAGAGAGAGAGAGAGAGTGAAAGGAAGAGAAAGAGAGATTAAACACAGTAAATAATAATAATAATACCCACCTCATCCAGTTCACTCTTTGTGGCATCTTCTAGCCGCCTGATGTCAGTCATGTCCATGCCGTGCCAGCCATCTATCCAACAGAACACTTGCCTGGAGGAGAAAAAATGTCAACATCTATCATTAACCAATGCTCAATTTCACCATCCAAATATTATTTCCCACACTCCTTCTTTTCTGTAATGTCTTCTATGGCTTAAGTCAAATGTCATGTCACACTCTTGTACTGTCTTTTGCCTTTATCAATCATCCTGCATCCTCGTCCTTCTATCCTAACTCCCTTTTTGAGCTTTTTCTTCTATTTCTATGTTAGTATACCCATCTTTCCCTCTCTGTCCTCACATAATTTGTATTCTTATTATTTTTTCTATGTATTACAACGTCTTATTTACAGGGTCCTAAAAGACTCCATAAACTGAACTTAACCTATTCTAAACTATATGGTAAGCTGGGTAGGCTGGTCACCGACTTGCCCTGGCCCGGGATCGAACCAGGTCTTTCCCTCTCTGTCCTCACATAATTTGTATTCTTATTATTTCTTCTATGTATTACAACGTCTTATTTACAGGGTCCTTAAGTAACAGACTCCATAAACTGAACTTAACCTATTCTAAACTATATGGTAAGGTAAAGATTGGAGCATACGCTATGCTGCGCGTGGCATTCGGTGCTCATCTCCGTGGCATTAGCCCTTAGAGCCTGTGGTGGGTGTGGACCCATTACCCCGGCACACAGGGCTAGTGTGACTCCCGGGTTACCACAGTTACCTTCCCCAGGTTACCCCAGGTACCCATTTATCAACCCCAAAAGGAAGGAAGAACAGCTGGGTAGGCTGGTCACCGACTTGCCCTGGCCTGGGATTGAACCAGGGCCCGCAGATTCGTAGTCAGGCACGCTAGCCACTGCACCGCGGAGGCGACTAAACTAATTAAACCTATCCTAAATCCTGGCATCCTTCCCGCCTTACCTGTGTAAGTTTGTGAAAAGTCTGCGTTGAGCGTCCATGATGAACTTTTCTATCCTGGTCTGTAGGCCAAACCATTTGAACTCACAGGTCACCAGCTTGTAGCAGGTCATCACTGGCTCACACTGAGGGCAAGGGAGGAAGGAATTACAGTAGATGTCACTGCACAAATTATGAAATGCTGAAAAATGCCTTGACTATCATCCCTTCTACCTCCATATTCCTGATTTTTCTGTATTTCTCCCTTAATTTCCACTTTGATTTACGATACAACTGCTATGACTTACTCTTAATGTTATGTACCTTACCTTCTTCCACCATTCTGGCCCCTGCAGAGGACCCCGACCTGTCTTCTCAGACTTGAATTTTGACGGGTCTTCTTCTGCCTTGTAGTCTGTGTTCCTGACGGGGTCGTTGGATATGTCAATATTAACAACCTCTCTCTCTTTAAGCTTTTCTTCTGATAGCCTGTGCACCTGGGGTACAGAGGGTGTTGCTATGTTAGGGTTAGGTTAGCTTATTTATTTAGGTTAGTTTATATTATCTGAGCCATTAGTCATTCAGTCTCATATCTCATCAAGTAACAATTTAAGCATTAAGAAATTATTCACATCTCTGAAAAAAACATAAATTCCGTGATACTCAAAATGACACAATACAGACTTCACATTTTAAGACACAATATCCAACTTTACTTTTTTTAATGTTACTCAAATTTCTTTCCACATAAAATTCAAATATGATTAAATCAAGAGGGTTAATTTGGTCTTATTAATACTCAAGCATTGGCGTAATTAGAAGTACTGTCTATTTGCTACTTAGACAGTGGCAATCAGAGGGTTTATAGAGGCAAAGCAGACTCACATTCTCCATTGTTCCCTTGTCATCCAAGTGAAACGTTTCAACGGTAATCGTGAAGTTTTTCTTCATGTAGGTTGGGTTCTGTCATGCATAGGAAGGCATACTTAATCAAGCACTGAGAGAGAGAGAGAGAGAGAGAGAGAGAGAGAGAGAGAGAGAGAGAGAGAGAGAGAGAGAGAGAGAGAGAGAGAGAGAGAGAGAGAGCGAGCGAGAGCGAGAGCGAGAGCGAGAGAGAGAGAGAGAGAGAGAAGAGAGAGAGAGAGAGAGAGAGAGAGAGAGAGAGAAAAAAAAATGCATGCAAAAAAAGGAAAAAATTAGAAAAATGCAAAAAAAAAAAGTTACATGCTAATCAATGGTTTACAACGATGTACTCTTAACACATGCTTCTCAAGATGCCAACTCCACTCTGGCGGCAATGCAGGGGAAACACAGCCTTATGCACCTGTTAATAAAGGTGAGTGTGCATTGGTGCATTACAATGAGACATAAAATAGCCTGGATTAATAAGAGAAGCAAGAGATACAAGCAGGGTATTTGGTGAGAAGCAGTACGGCATGTCATGTTCCTTTATCCTGTGCCCTATATTGTAATCATTGTTGATGGATGTGTGTTATTATGTAAATTGTGAAAAAAAAAGTGTTCAATATTGGTAATAATTGTTGGTGGATGTCATTCACCCATGGTCCTGTCCACGTGAGTCGGACTCGCGATCGCCTGTTTCACCCTCCCAGTGCGAGCTTGGAACTCATTATTACCGATCTTTGGGTAATGCTGGGACCTCACACACCACACACACCCATCAGTAACCGGCCAAATTTCTCGGTGGAAAAATCCCCGGAATGAGCGGGGCCGGGAATCGAACGCCAGACCACAGAATGGTGCCAGACGCTCTAACCCACCGAGCCATTCAGGCGGTGTAAACAAACAAACAGATGTGTTTATTATGAAGAAAAATGTAAAAAGTGTTCATTATAGGTGAAGATTTAAGTATATTTTATATTATTTTATCCTTCTGGCTCTACAGCTTAAGGATGGCTGTTCATTGTGTAAGGCCTGAGCATGGCTATGTTACACAGGGGGGAGGAACATGACAGAGAGGGCAGTTAGGGCGGCATGCCACAAAGCAACAAGAACCTCCGACAGACTCTCACATTCTCGGACTCGCCGTCGTCCTCCACGTGTAGCGACTCTACCGTTATGTAAAAATTTTCCTTCATGTACCCGGGATTCTGAAAGGCAACTGATTGTAAAATTGTTATAACACGTAACATACACATACTGAAATAATACAAAGGTGGTTTTCACTAACTACTCATAAACAAATACCACTTGTCTTGAATCAATCACTTTCTTTATAAGGACTAGCAGCTAGCAAGTTTTTTTTTTTTTTTTTTTTTTTTTTTTAGCCTTGGTCAGTTTTGAGATGAAAAAATAGAAAGAAAAAAGATCCCTATCTTTATAAGGCCTGGCAGCTGGCGGGCTTTTTGTAATTTTTTTTTCTTTTTGCCTTTGGTCAGTTTTTTGAGATGTAAAAAATAAGAAAGAAAAAAGATCCCTATCTTTATAAGGCCTGGCAGCTGGCGGGCTTTTTGTAATTTTCTTTTCTTTTTGCCTTTGGTCAGTTTTTTGAGATGTAAAAAAAAAGAGAAAAAAAAATAAAAATAACTATCTTTATAAGGCCTGGCAGCTGGCGGGCTTTTTTTCTTTTTTTTTTCTTTTTGCCTTGGGTCAGTTTTTTGAGATGTAAAAATAAGAGAAAAAAAAGAGAAAAAATCACTATCTTTATAAGGCCTGGCAGATAGTGGGTTTTTTGTTACTTTTTTTTGCCTTGGGTCAGTTCTTTGTGATGTAAAAGAAAAAAACGAAAAAAAAAACGTGTATACTTTCTTTTTTGCCCTTGGCCAGTCCTTTGAGGTGTAAAAAAATACAAGAAAGAAAACCCCTGTACACTGGCCCTGGTATTACTGTGGTGGTATTAATGGCCCTGGTATTAATGTGGTGGTATTAATGGCCCTGGTATTACTGTGGTGGTATTAATGGCCCTGGTATTAATGTGGTGGTATTAATGGCCCTGGTATTACTGTGGTGGGCGGCGCGGGACAACTCACCGAGATGATGGTTCGGCAGTAAGGGTATGCGTTCCAGGCCTCCTCGTGCATCTCCAAGGCTCCCTCCGGCGCCAGGAGACGGATAAACGACGGCACTTTGCTGGGGGAGGCGAGGGTCGGCATTACTGAATACAGACCTTGATGAGAGTCGTCCCTAATGCCTAACAGATGCACAATGTTGGGAAAGCTGATATTATGTATAGTTTGTAAACATTAATAATATCATATCACATTATTGAAGAGAGACTAAATATGCGTCATTCTCAATACCTAATACATAGATGTATATTGCCTGGAAAGCTGATCTTGAGTATAGTTTACAGGTATCAATAATATCATGAGTCGCAAGAATGAGGTATCAAAAGTAGAAGAACATAAGAACATAAGAAAATAAGGAAGCTACAAGAGGCCGTGAGACCTACACGTGGTAGTTCCTGTAAAATACAATTAGACAAGACCAGAGTATATTACCTCTTAAGATGATATATTTTGTAGGTGTATTGTCCATTGCTGTATTCATCACCAAGGAGAGGGTGGTCTTCAAAGGGTTCATTCTTGATCACCTCGATACCTTCTCCTCCGCCCGTCTCATTCTTGCTGGCCTCCGCAACACTGTACAGCTGCGCCACCTGGTACTGTAATCACACACTTCAAGCTTAATATTTTCTGCAGGACTGAAGGGGGATGGGGAGGATGGTGTTCATTGTGTAAGGACTGAGCATGGAAGGTCAGACAGGGAGGGAAGCATGATGAGGCTCACTAAAGAAGTGTGTTTATTTTGCCCTTGGTTACGTTGAGGTACATATCGAATCCATGCTTGATTAGTAATATCCTTTTGTGTTTTAATTAAATTTGATATATTTTGCCTATGTGTCATTAACTAAAAGTGGAAGGGATGGCACTGCTTCTTTTTTGTTGTTGCTATATTTAAGACTGTCCAGGGAATAAATGGCAATAAAAAATATAACATACAAATGACAGTATAGTATGAGTAGTAGTTGTAGTAGACAGTATTATGACAGTATAACATGTGATTATGGTTTTGAAAGGTCAGTGATATGATCTACAAAACCATCACAGTATTAAAGAGAGATAGAGAAAGGCAATGGATACTGACAGATGGATACATACAAGCAAATATATTAGAGAAAAAAACCAGTTAGTAACACCACCACTACTACTTCTACTATAAAAAACACAGCCCACAGCACCTACCTCTTCCACAGTGAGGGGCATGACGACTCTACTGAAATATAGAGGATACCCATAAAGCTCTAGCATGGAGAGTGCGGCAAGGCTCACTGCATCACGGGAACACAAGGTAAGTGGGCTAGTTCAGGTCAAAATAAATATGGTACAATGCCAGGGCTAAAGAGAAAAAATTGTTATGGGGATACAAAAATAATGTTCATTGAAAAAATTAAGTTACCATTACTACAGAAATACATAACCAAATACATAAAACTAATCAAGAGCAAGAAGTAAACAGTATGTTACACAGATAAAAATATGCATTTGATGAAAACCAGGTACTAATACACAACTAACATAAAAACAAGTAAAACATAGAAAAATATAATAGTAAATTTACCCTGAGAATATCTTAAGAGCCGGTGTAGTATGTAGGGTAATGTCTATCCATCTATCTATTTCTTCTTTCTGTTTAACGTCAGATAAACGCCTCGAATAGATAACGTCTATTAGTTTAGCCTGCATGCACCTAGCCTTTGTTGAAGCAGTTGGGTGAAAGTTTGCAAAAAAGTGGCCGTTGATTCAAAAGTTAATACAAGAGCATTCATTGTATCATTCTTCCTTCACTTGCATAATACTTTTTGGAGATGGAAAATATATTAATAAAAAGTTGTTATGATGATAGCAGAATGAATCTTATTATCACCGTTACCAAAGTTGCTGTGATTCTAGTCTTAGGACAACAAAGAGAGACATAGAAGTATCTTTGTATCCTCTCCTATACCATATCTTCTTCTTTCTGCTTAACGTCAGATTTTCCCATAATATCTTATGCGGTTACACGGCCGATGATACGCTTCCAACTATCCCTATCCGTTGCCTCTTTATCTCTATTCGTGGCCTCTCCTATACCATATCAAAGATACAAATATGTGCATAAGTACAACTTTCTAATGACCAGTAAACTTTATACTTATTTGAGAGAAACCTTCAGATGGCTAAGGAAATTATTAATCATCAAAACAACTACCTAGACTTATTTGAGGGAAACCTTCAGATGGCTAAGGAAATTCGGTAACAGGAAGGTTCGACGGAATGCGTTTTCGACGACACCGTCAAAACTTCCAACACAGTGCATCGTCGAACCCTCTCATTCATTCCCATCATAATATTTTAGATCTTTCATCATGCGCAATTTAACATATCGTTGATATAAATTAAAATTTGTTTGTTCATTTAATATTATAATTGAAAATTGAATATTTGTAAGCTTCCCCACAAACTTAGGTGCCGTTTTGGCACCGTTTTAGGTGCTGTTGTCTAAAACTGTGAACATCAGGAGGGAACTGCTTTAGCCTGAGGATGAAGCTGCACAAACAGTACTGTTGTTCATTGTTTATTAGTCTTTATCGCTAATTGATTTTATTAAATACAATATTAATGATAGGAAGCTAAGTTTGATAGGTGTTACCACGTTAGGCTGGGAAACAAGGAAGATATAGAGGGATCTTGGCTGTATAGGCTTTTCACTTTAATTTTGGTGGGCAATGATCTAGTAACCTTGTATTTTATATTAATCCTTTCAATGACAAAATACCTTTAGGTTTTACTCTAAGATAGACATATTAGAAGTTTCGACGGAGTTCGACGGCACCGTCGAAACCTCCATTTTCTACCGTCGAAAATGCATTCCGTCGAAACTTCCTGTAATCAGGAAATTCTACCATCAAAACCACTCCACTTTAATGCAAGATAAAAGAGGTTTAGGTCTATATTGCTTCGCCAGGAAATACTTAGTAACACCCTGACACACATTTCTGTAATCTTATCTTGCCGGAGTCAAAGGCCTGACACACATGTAGATAGAGAGAGAATGCACCGTGTGATTATTTAACCCTCTCTGGCTCTTTTATAATATTCAAACCATGCATAAGCTAATTAATCTTCTATATCTATGGTAGGAGGAGGAAGAGGAACCACCTCAGACCACCTGACTCATACCACGTAACCCACACCATCTGACTCATACCACTTAACTCAAACCACTTGACTCACACCACCTAACTCATACCACGTAAATCACAGGATCTGACTCATACCACCTCAATCTGACTCATACCACAGGGTGAGTCATGAGTCATGCCAGGCCCGTGCCACCCCCTGACTCATTCCCGCCATCCCATACGTACTCACTGAGCCCTCCACGCACTCATCGCACCCGTGCCCATACTTACAACTCCTTCACGATCATGGTGGCGTGTGCTGAAGGCCTCGCGGGGATCAAGAACTAGGAAATTTATGACAGTAAACAGTAAACACAACCAGCTGACTGCCCGTCCGTCCGCCACCTCGCGATCTTGATCTTGATAGTACATGAGATCTAACTTCATTAGGGCCTTAAAAATCAGCTACTCTTGTAAAATAAAGAAAATAAAACACAAACAACCAAAACAAAAGGAAAAACACAAAATAAGCAAAACTACACCCAAGCATACATTTCTTATACACCACATTCTCTCCAAAAACTCTTTCACTGCCTCCCTCATCCGTCCCCTTGTCTCGCCACACAGTCCCAGCGGCAATAACATCCATTCTCTTCCTGTCCTTTCAACCACCTCACTTATTTCACATCCAATTTCAGCCAAAACCACACGCATTATTTCCATTTTCTTCCTCCATGGTGTACCGTAGATAACAGTTAAGTCTTCTTCTTCTTTCAGGTGAGGAGCTAAACCGCGGTTTTCACCCGGTTCAAAGCCTAATTTCCGTCGCCAGGACAACTTTTTTTTCTGTTTACAGACGTGTGGTGGCGTTAATACTTACATTTCCACATCCATGATTTCAGGAAAGTTAGAAGGGGTTATCTGGAGAGTCTGTGTCATTTTGTGTCTTCATCTGTGTCATAGTATGGCTATAAATGAACAATTTACAAAAATATCTACAAAGTGGCTAACAACAATAGAGTCGCCATCTAGTGTTTACTTACTGAGTGTCCTACCGCTGTCGTCGTCGCCCGAAAAAAAAATGCGTAGCGAAATTTGAAACCGTATATACTTGCAGCTACAAAGCATAAAACAACGCTGAAACAGAGTAGATTATACAGTCATGATATAAACTACTGTGTATCATCTTCAGTGGCACATAAAAATCAGTAGTGATGTTATAATTCGTAATATTTGGCGGCTGGCGACATGACTGCAGGTGGCGACTTTACTGTTATCTACGGTAGTGGCTACCTACCTAGCCACGGCCTTCTTGTTAAGAAGGCCGTGACCTAGCGCGTCTATAGCTATATACGAATCTGCGGGCCCTGATTCGAATCCAGGCTAGGGCAAGTCGGCGGCCAGTTCAAAATTAAAGCTGTTCATCCTACCTTTCGGGCTTGGTCGATAAATGGGTACCTTGGGAAACCCGGGGAAGGTAACTGTGGTAACCCGGATGTCACACTGGAAATTCGGCGGGAGGGCTATTTCCATCGTGCGTAGGGCCGAGGCCACGAGGCAGCATCAAAAAAACTAAAATAGACTAATTCGATTATTTTTTCAAATGTCATTTCCTCGATTAATCACTATCCGATTTCCTTCTTGTTGTAACTCAAATGAAAAGCCTTGATCTAATTTATGTTTATTACGCAATACATGTTTTACCTACCTAACTATCATAGTTTTTGAGGAATTAAGGAAAACATGATTTAAAAAAATCTCTTAGCTAGGCAATATCCTACTGGTTTCGCAAAAATACCTGGATCTCTCATGTTCCATTGATTTTTTTGTCATAGGAGGACCCGTTGCGCTCGCTCAGAGTGTGGCGCGCAGGTAACCGCCGGTGGGATCTTTGAATGCCTTATGGTGGCAATCGTGGACTCAATTAGTTTTATTTTTGTCATTTTAACGCGAAACTTTTAGTTCTAGAGGAAAAACTAATAGGGAAACAAATGTTAAGCTTGAGGTGTTCTACCGAATGCTGTGATCGGTATCTCAAAATACTCAAGAAGTCTAAAGGAAAAATAGTATGTATAGAAAATAGTATAAATAGTATAGAAAAACACGGGACATTACAGGCTTGACTCAGCCTGTAAATATGCAAACATAGATAATAACACACACACACACACACACACACACACACACACACGAGCACAAACAGAGGGATCGCTGATGTGTGTACGTCAGTGAATTTGATGCAACAATCTATACCGCCAGGGTTAAGGTATGCTGGCGGTGGTGGTGGCGGCGATAAGATAAGATACAGGCAGGAGACTCAGGGCCATGGGAGAGATCAGTCTTATAGAGGGACTCGCCGCCGCCGCCATGCTCACCAAAGAATTGTAAGTGCGTCAATAGTAAATAGTAATGATAAGTGTAAATAATAGTAAGTGTATAATTATGTAACAGGAACTACCACGCATAGGTCTCAGGGCCTCTTGTAGCTTCCTTATTTTCTTATGTTCTTATGTTCTTATGTAGTAAATAGCAGTGTATAATAGTGTATGTGAATAATAAGTGAGGTCAGCATGTACCGTGAATGTGGTACATTATACTTGAATATGATGAGCAGAGGCAGGGCAGGAACCGGAACATGAGATGAGCGAGTGGCGGTGGGTGTGGGTAGCGTCGGTTTGGTAGCGTTGGCACGAGCGGTCTAGGCTCGGAGGTGCGTGGGTATAGGTGGGTGCGAGGTCTCTGTGTGTCTACCGAGTGTCTCTTAAAGTAGAGTGCATGGGTATGAGGAATAATGAGCAGTCACCTTGAAGATTGAAGCCAGAAGATGTATTGGTCAGGATCAGGAACAGTAATACAGGAGATGTTGGGGCAGCCACGTGGGCTGCCCAGATGGAGAGGAGCGTGACGAGATGAGCGCAGAATATGTGTCTCGGGCAGACGCGGTCACCCTCTTATAGACAGGTCAAGGAGCCCTGAGTAATACATGAGTGTTTCCATATATCCTACCTACAGTAGACACACCTGACACCTGATCTAGGGGGCGGGACACTAGTAGGAAAATTCCTCCTGATACAGCTGCCTAGTCGGCGTAGGTCAAAAGAAGGTGCTAAGAGAGTAATTGGAGAGAGTAATTGGAGAGAGTACACCTACAGTACAGTACAAGCATACCCACGCCCACTCATGTAACCCAGCCATCGATTCTGCCAAACCCAACACTCTTCTTTATCTCCTGATGTTTCCATGCTTGACTGCTCACCTCTTCAACACACTATTCATACCGTTAACCTCAATTTTTGTCTCTGGGATCTCAATAACTTAACTCACTTGTCTCTTGAAGAACAAAACATTTTTTCACGAAGACATTATCATCACCCATATTGTTAACTGTCCATTATGGTCGAGAATACTTATTTAGGAAGGACAGGTCAACGGATATACACACATACGCAATAATGAGGGACAGAACACCGCCTACGTATATAGGCATTAAATGTATGCATATGTCTTGTAGGTATAAGAATAAAGGAGGGTAATGGTTAGGTGCTCAATGCTCGGCTAGGAATACTCAGGAACACCAACAAATACATATCTTCAATTTACACCCTGTCTTAATTTACTTGTCCTCACTTACTTGATTCACCTTTGGCTTCCGATTGGTTTCAATACACACATGATAGAACGACACAGTACTTAGCAGCAGCGTCAGGTTTCTGATAGTGTATTCTATAATGTGTTGGTGTACAGTGTAGAAGAATACAAGAGTAGTAATTAGTTTAGCTTAAGTCCTCGTAAGATAGGTGGTGAGACCCATCCGCCTTCACGCGAGACCTGTTGATTCCAGCCGGGAGACACACTTTTACAGGAACTACCACGTGTAGGCCTCGCGGCCTCTTGTAGCTTCCTTATTTTCTTATGTTCTTATGTTCTTATCTTGTGAGGAGAATCAAATACCCTTTCTTAATCCTCTGAACTTGTGCTCAGTCCTTGATTCCTCTCTTGAGCCTTCCTGATGGGTTCTTCTGACAACATGATGAGAGACTGAGGCGTTACTTAAGCAGGCACGTGTCAAGGTCTTCTGATAAGTGTATTCTATAATGTGATCTGGCGGCCTTGTACAGTGTCGGAAGACATACCAAAGAGTGAAGATTCATGGTTTACATTCATAAGAACATAATAACATAAGAAAATAAGGAAGCTATACAAGAGGCCGTGAGACCTACACATGGTAGTTCCTGTTACATAACACTACATACATACATCATAACTACCTACATCCATCTTTCATACCCATCCATGAAATTGTCTAGCCTCCTTTTAAAACTCCCTATTGACTCACACTAACTACCTGATGACTGAGTCCATTCCAATAATTGACCACCCTATTTGTGAACCAGTTTCTCCCTATTTCTTTTTTAAATCTACGTTTTTTCTAGTTTGAATCTGTTACTTCTAGTTCTTTTTTGTTTCATTCGCCTCTTTGGAACATGGAAAGGATGGGAGGATATAATACGTGTTGTTATGGAGCACATGAATAGTTGTCCAATTACTATAAAACAATATAGTAGGTCATTTTATGTGGATTGCTCACCATAATGTTGATTCATGTGTGTATCCTAACTTATTGCCTCATAACCTAAGCTGTAGTTTGATCAGTCGGTGAATGCGCGGCGCCTCAGAGACTGCGACTGAATGCAAAAGTCTAGTTATCTTTATCAGCTACACACTTGCCTGCTCACGCGCGGACTTGATGAATGGCATGATAGTGCGCTGACATGACATTCACCACCTCGCCAGGATCATGTAGGGAGTGGTGGGGGAGGTACTCGGCTGGGATCCGTTTAAATAGCCTACAAACTGTGACAACCGTGAGAAAGACTTGCCTGTATACCTCATATAGTGGCTTTGTGGCGTCGAGATAGAAAAGAGACGGAGACGAAAAAGAAAATAAGTCCACAGAACAACTATTTCTTGTAAGAAAGTGTCTGGGAGGGTAGTGGATATTATACCATACGTAGAGATGTGTGAAGGTCAGAGGTATAACGTAAGGCGCTTATATGTAATTAATTTTAGCAAATTTCCTGTAGTAGATCTGAACCACCTAGGTTGAACTTCTATTCCACAAAGTTTCACCATTATTGAACAAAAAACAAAAAAGCTATAAGCATTAAAAAAATACAAAGAATTCCGCAAACAAACAAAAAAGGCGTATAACTCAAAAAGTAACATTCCAATATTCATGAAAACTGGTCACTTATTTTGATATGTATGTATGTCTACAATCCCAGCAAATTTCATTCATATTGGCCCATAAATTAGAAACAGGGTATATTCCTCCCTTAAGTGTTCCTGTATCGAGTGGTAATCTGAGGAAAGTGATCAAGCTGTAGGGAATCACATGTCAAGTTTTTGTTGCTTTTGTTTTTGTTCGTGGGAGTCTTTTGCGTTATGAATTCCGTCAGTCATTTAGCTATAGTTATGCTCTAAACCCTTCCTAACTTAGCAGCTATTACCGCACTTTAATCACTACATCAGGATAAAGAATTACCTGACCATTCCCTATTTGAGACCAGACACAATTTTTTTTTATCATTACATGTGACGTGTTTTTCTCACCTTCACTCCTATAATGTCCTCACTAGGTATGTACTCAATTATCTTACTGTCATTTAACTCTACACTACTTCTACCCTCATTTCAGCCATTTGCATTATATATATTTGAGACCACTGACTATTTATTTTTCTCATCCTGTGACATGTTTTTCTCACCTTCAAACCTAATGTCCTCACTACCTTTGTAATACATTTCTTATTGTGTCATAGCTTAACTCTACACTACTTATATTACTTTACTTATTATTGTACTTATACTATTTTAACTCTACATTACTTCTACTACTTTACTTATATTGTACTTATACTACTTTACTTATACTGTACTTCTACTACTTTACTTATACTGTACTAATACTACTCTACTTATACTGTACTTATACTACTTTACTTATACGGTACTTATACTACTCTACTTATACTGTATTTATACTACTTTACTTATACTGTACTTATACTACTGTACTTATACTGTACTTATACTACTGTACTTATACTGTACCTATACTACTTTACTTATACTGTACTTATACTACTGTACTTATACTGTACCTATACTACTTTACTTATACTGTACTTATACTACTCTACTTATACTGTACCTATACTACTTTACTTATACTGTACCTATACTACTTTACTTATACTGTACTTATACTACTGTACTTATACTGTACCTATACTACTTTACTTATACTGTACTTATACTACTCTACTTATACTGTACTTATACTACTTTACTTATACTGTACTTATACTACTTTACTTATACTGTACTTATACTACTTTACTTATACTGTACTTATACTACTTTACTTATACTGTACCTATACTACTTTACTTATACTGTACTTATACTACTTTACTTATACTGTACTTATACTACTTTACTTATACTGTACTTATACTACTTTACTTATACTGTACTTATACTACTTTACTTATACTGTACATATACTACTTTACTTATACTGTACTTATACTACTTTACTTATACTGTACCTATACTACTTTACTTATACGGTACTTATACTACTTTACTTATACTGTACTTATACTACTGTACTTATACTGTAGGCTACTTATACTACTGTACTTATACTGTACTTATACTACTTTACTTATACTGTACTTATACTACTTTACTTATACTGTACCTATACTACTTTACTTATACTGTACTTATACTACTTTACTTATACTGTACTTATACTACTTTACTTATACTGTACTTATACTACTTTACTTATACTGTACTTATACTACTTTACTTATACTGTACTTATACTACTGTACTTATACTGTACTTATACTACTGTACTTATACTGTACCTATACTACTTTACTTATACGGTACCTATACTACTGTACTTATACTGTACTTATACTACTTTACTTATACTGTACCTATACTACTTTACTTATACTGTACTTATACTACTTTACTTATACTGTACCTATACTACTTTACTTATACGGTACCTATACTACTTTACTTATACTGTACCTATACTAATTTACTTATACTGTACTTATACTACTTTACTTATACTGTACCTATACTACTTTACTTATACTACTGTACTTATACTGTACTTATACTACTTTACTTATACTGTGCCTATACTACTTTACTTATACTGTGCCTATACTACTTTACTTATACTATACTTATACTACTTTACTTATACTGTACTTATACTACTGTACTTATACTACTTTACTTATACTGTACCTATACTACTTTACTTATACTGTACCTATACTACTTTACTTATACTGTACTTATACTACTTTACTTATACTGTGCCTATACTACTTTACTTATACTGTACTTATACTACTGTACTTATACTGTACTTATACTACTTTACTTATACGGTACCTATACTACTTTACTTATACTGTACTTATACTACTTTACTTATACTGTACTTATACTACTTTACTTATACTGTACCTATACTATTTTACTTATACTGTACATATACTACTTTACTTATACTGTACCTATACTACTTTACTTATACTGTACTTATACTACTTTACTTATACTGTACTTATACTACTGTACTTATACTGTACCTATACTACTTTACTTATACTGTACTTATACTACTTTACTTATACTGTACCTATACTACTGTACTTATACTGTACTTATACTACTTTACTTATACTGTACTTATACTACTGTACTTATACTGTACTTATACTACTGTACTTATACTGTACTTATACTACTTTACTTATACTGTGCCTATACTACTTTACTTATACTGTACCTATACTACTTTACTTATACTGTACTTATACTACTTTACTTATACTGTACCTATACTACTGTACTTATACTGTACTTATACTACTTTACTTATACTGTACCTATACCAATTTACTTATACTGTACTTATACTACTGTACTTATACTGTACTTATACTACTTTATTTATACTGTACTTATACTACTGTACTTATACTACTTTACTTATACTGTACCTATACTACTTTACTTATACTGTACTTATACTACTTTACTTATACTGTACTTATACTACTGTACTTATACTGTACCTATACTACTTTACTTATACTGTACTTATACTACTTTACTTATACTGTACTTATACTACTGTACTTATACTGTACCTATACTACTTTACTTATACTGTACTTATACTACTTTACTTATACTGTACCTATACTACTTTACTTATACTGTACCTATACTACTTTACTTATACGGTACCTATACTACTTTACTTATACTGTACTTATACTACTGTACTTATACTGTACTTATACTACTGTACTTATACTGTACCTATACTACTTTACTTATACTGTACTTATACTACTTTACTTATACTGTACCTATACTACTTTACTTATACTGTACTTATACTACTTTACTTATACTGTACCTATACTACTTTACTTATACTGTACTTATACTACTTTACTTATACTGTACCTATACTACTGTACTTATACTGTACTTATACTACTTTACTTATACTGTACTTATACTACTTTACTTATACTGTACCTATACTAATTTACTTATACTGTACTTATACTACTTTACTTATACTGTACTTATACTACTGTACTTATACTACTGTACTTATACTGTACTTATACTACTGTACTTATACTGTACTTATACTACTGTACTTATACTGTACTTATACTACTTTACTTATACTGTACTTATACTACTGTACTTATACTACTGTACTTATACTGTACTTATACTACTGTACTTATACTGTACTTATACTACTGTACTTATACTGTACCTATACTACTTTACTTATACTGCACTTATACTACTTTACTTATACTGTACTTATACTACTTTACTTATACTGTACTTATACTACTTTACTTATACTGTACTTATACTACTGTACTTATACTGTACCTATACTACTTTACTTATACTGTACTTATACTACTTTACTTATACTGTACTTATACTACTTTACTTATACTGTACTTATACTACTTTACTTATACTGTACCTATACTACTGTACTTATACTGTACTTATACTACTTTACTTATACTGTACTTATACTACTTTACTTATACTGTACCTATACTACTTTACTTATACTGTACCTATACTACTGTACTTATACTGTACTTATACTACTTTACTTATACTGTACTTATACTACTTTACTTATACTGTACCTATACTACTTTACTTATACGGTACTTATACTACTGTACTTATACTGTACCTATACTACTTTACTTATACTGTACTTATACTACTGTACTTATACTGTACTTATACTACTTTACTTATACTGTACCTATACTACTGTACTTATACTGTACTTATACTACTTTACTTATACTGTACCTATACTACTTTACTTATACTGTACCTATACTACTTTACTTATACTGTACCTATACTACTTTACTTATACTGTACTTATACTACTTTACTTATACTGTACCTATACTACTTTACTTATACTGTACTTGCACTAATTTAACTCTACTTCTATATGTATGCCTTCCTTTCAGCCGCATCACCCTGCCGCTCTCCGTCGAAGAGGTGAGTCGATCGATACGTGTCGAATATCGCCTCTATGCTTCCGCCCTTGCCTGGAGTGGTGGCGTGGACTGGGGTGCGGCCATTCATGGTCTGAAGAAGAAAAAAATGCAGAAGCTAATGACGGGA
>JACEEZ010000253.1:242500-257500 GCA_016584305.1 Chionoecetes opilio
GCAGCAGAGTGGTGGGTGAGATGTGTGTGTGTGTGTGTGTGTGTGTGTGTGTGTGTGTGTGTGGTGTGTGTGTGTGTGTGTGTGTGCGTGCGTGCGTGCGGTGCGTGCGTGCGTGCGTGCGTGCGTGCGTGCGTGCGGTGCGTGCGTGCGTGCGTGCGTGCGTGCGTGCGTGCGTGCGTGCGTGCGTGCGTGCGTGCGTGCGTGCGTGTGGTGCGTGGTGCGTGCGTGCGTGGCGTGGTTTCGTGCGTTTCGTGCGTGCGTGCGTGCGTGCGTGCGTGGTGCGTGCGTGCGTGCGTGCGGGGCGTGCGTGCGTGCGTGCGTGCGTGCGTGCGTGCGTGCGTGCGTGCGTGGTGTGTTGCGTGCGTGCGTGCGTGCGGTGCGTGCGTGCGTGCGTGCGTGGCGTGCGTGCGTGCGTGCGTGCGTGCGTGCGTGCGTGCGTGTGTGTGGTGTGTGTGTGTGTGTGTGTGTGTGTGTGTGTGTGTGTCCAGAGTGAGCAAGAGTAACGGGTCCACGGCCTCCCAGGTGCAGCCGGTGATGACCTGCTACAAGCTGGTCTCCATTGACTTCCGCTGGTTCGGCCTGCAGACGCGGGTGGAGCGATACATCCAGGACTTCGAGAGGCGGATATTTCTTAAATTCCACAGGTAATATGATGATGATAATAATGATGATGATGTTGATAAAGATAATGATGTCTTGATGATGATAATGGTGTCTTGTTACTCCTCTCTTGAAAATATTTAAGTCGAAGGAAGGTGGAAAAATAGAAACAGAAAGAAAATTCCAGAGTTTACCACTGAAGGGGATGAAAGAATGAAGATACTTAACTCTTGCATTAGGGAGATGGAGAGAATAGGGATGAGAATGTGTGGGGATAGGGCAGGAGATATATGATAATGATACAAGTACTAATACTATTGATAAGCCACACGATAATTAGGCTGTCACACATTCACTATTATTACCTCTTTTTAAACTCTTGATAAACCTTCTTGCATATTTAGCTAAAAAAAAAGTCAGATATTAATCATAAATTTTTCACTTATAGCGTAAATATAGTCAAAATAACATCACAAAACACTATGAAAACAACAACACACCGTCGCATTTCAATTCTTATAAATACAAATCATTAACAAAAAACAAGAACCAGTGTTGCTTATTAGTACTTATATATGATTAGGAGTCTACTTTGTATGTACAGCAGTGTATATATTGCCCACATGTATATACTGTATTATCTTTTATATGTTTTAGTACTTGAGTTCATTTACCCCTGTTTTTTTTTTTTTTTTTTTATACATCTGTGCCTATAGCGCCTGTAGGCAGTGGTGACCCAGGGCTGGATGGTAGGCTCTGGAGGGTCACTTGAGGGCTGTGATGGTTGGTCCTCGCCCGTGGTTGCGCAGGCAGGATTTTTATAGTGACGCCTGTGATTAGAGGCTCATGCCGCCCCCCTGTGTCCTCCGATGCACTCGCAATCGAAGGTAGAGTTAATGGGCAGGGCATGTGGGTGTTCTTAGGCCACTCGACGGTACAGAAAGGTTTTGGTTTTCGTCGGGGATCGAACTCGGGTCACCGAGAACGCCTAGTCGGAGACGCTAACCACTCTGCTACCGCCTCCCCCGTTTGTATTTTATGGTTTTTTTTTACTGTATACCTTCGGGTGAAATTAAGATTATTATTATTATTATTATTATTATTATCATTATTATTATTATTATTATTATTATTATTATTATTATCATTATTATTATTATTATTATCATTATTATTATTATTATTATTATTATTATTATTATTATTATTATTATTACTATTACTATTACTATAATTAACGCAGTTTTTATACATTTACAGACATTGTTCTAAGTTAGTTATGTGACTAGTACCATGTATATATTATATTTATTATTATTATTATATTATTATTATTATTATTCATTATTATTATTATTATTAATTATTATTATTATTATTATTATTATTATTATTATTATTATTATTATTATTATTATTATTATTACTATTACTATAATTAACCGCAGCTGTTTTATGCACATGTTACAGACAGGTCGTGTGTTGGCTAGACCAGTGGTACGGCCTCACCATCGACGACATCAGGAAACTAGAGGACGACACCCAGGAGGCCCTGCATAAAGTTAGTACGACCCTCCACGACCCTCCACGACCCTCAAATGTTACTAAGACCCTCTCTATATATACACGACTGACTGTAACACATTGAAATAACTTTTCCCTACTATTTCGACGACCTCTCATACTAAAACGACCCCTCTTAATGCCATAGCGAGCTCTCTTAATGCCATAACGACCCCTCTCATACTAAAACGACTCCTTTCATACTAAAACGACGACCTCTCTCTTATTAAACGACCCCTCTCAATGTCCATAACGACCCATCTCATACTAAAACGACCTCTCTTATGATGCCGCGACCTCTCTTACGTAATGCCATAACGACGACCTCTCATACTAAAACGACTCCTCTCATACTAAACCGACCCCTTTCATACTAAAACGAACCCTCTTAATGCCAAAACGACCTCTCTCATACTAAATCGACCTCTCTCATACCGCCACGACCCCCTTTTATCACTTAACCACGACAGCCCCTTCCCATACGCTTTTTATAACCTTGGACGACCCTCTGAATAGTAGTACGACCACTAATGTTTCCTCTCTCGTAGGAATATCTTGACATTAGATGGTTCAAATGGTAGATGTAGAAAAAAAGTGAAAAGAAGGAAGGATATGTGGGATATATTAAGGATATGAAGGAATAAAGTGGGATAATATATTATGATTTTCTTCTTCAGTACTTTTATCCGCTGTTTGTGGTGCTTTTTTGGAGTTTATAAATATTTGTTCATCTTAAAATGCATGAAATTTAAGCTTCTTCCATATTCCTATAGTATATTATTTGTCTTTCTTCTTCATCTTTCTCAAGTTATCATTAAAATAATCTCATTACTACTATTATCATTATCATCACTATCACTATTGTCATCATTATTGTTATTATAACTACCTTGCATCAATGGGGTTCAATCGCATCGCTTTACCATCTTCGTTATACTTTATTTTTACTTACTTAATTTTTCTTACTTTATAAACTTATACTTTATTCTATATGCATTACCATTTACCGATATCAACAATGAATTTTTCTTTAAAGAACTAATAGCAGCTTCGTTTCTCCCACAGCAAATAGAGTCCGGGGAAGTGCGAGGGATTGTGATGACGTAATGATAGTAATGGGAGGTAAGACAAACCTTCGCAGCGATGAGAATATAAACAAGAGTACCAGGCAAAAAAAAACGCGGATTTGATGAAAAAGATTTAAAATTCTTCTTTACGTTTTTGAGGATTTTCTGCACATTTAAGTATATCTGGAAACACCACACTATAATAAATTGTATAAAATCGTAAGACTTAATTAAACCTTCGTATTGATGAGAATGTAAACAAGAGTAGCTACCAGGCAAAAATGTTTGATTCGCGAATTTGATCAGATTTAAGACTCTTCCTTATGTTTCTGAGAATTTTCAGCATATTTAAGAATATCTAGAAATACCACGCACTAATAAAAACTGTTTAATCTCCCTACATAACATATCTTTCAGGAAAATTATGTATCTACGATGGTTTTAATTTATTTCATGCTAATGAAGCTCTCTCTATCCGCGTATACAGTGGACGACAGCGGCTGGTACTGCGCCCCATCTTACCTTACCTCGCCCAATGCCATCATGAAGGTAACATGAACACGAACAGCGACACAGGGCACTCAGCGGTAGCGGCACGGAAGGGAGAGATATGCAATGAACAGTACCAAAAATGAGTCAGGTGTGTGTGTGGCTGGGCAGAGGAGCGTCTAAACGGCGCGACGGTCAGCGAGTGTTGGCATATGAGTGTTTATTGTAATTGTAATAAAACATAATGAATTCTAAACAAATATGTGATTTTGATTAGTCCTATAACTCGCATGTGCTTCGCCTGCAATAGTGTAATAGCTTCCGTGCCTACAAACCAACCCAAAGGCCCAGATTTGCAACCTCGTCTTAATACAGCGCCCAAAACTCAATAGTTCAGCGGTTCTTAACCGGGGGCGCGCCCTTAGGGGGACGTGGGTAATTACCTAAGCGGGCGTGAGCTAAGAGAAGAGAAGGAAGAACTGTCAAGTATTTAACTTAAAGCTCGGCCTTCACTTTAATATGAAACTCGCTCGCGAGGGTGAGCGAAGAAAGTAGGTAGCGAAGAAAGTCTGGGGGAAAAACTCTGCGGTGACGCCGTGCCAGGTTTATCTAACTTTGTAGACTTTAATGCAATATTTTCTTATTTATTATTATTACTATTATTATACTTATATTATATATATAAATTATCAGTATTATCATTATCATCATTATTATTGCTGATACTGTATTATTGTTTTTTTTGTTATTAGTTATTGTTATCAATGTTACTATTATTATTATTATTATTTGATCAAAATTACCATTATTACTATTATCATTATAAGTATCATTATCATTATCATTATAAGCATCATCATATCATTATTATTATTGTTATTATTATCATTATTAATATTATTAATAACATTAATATAATTTATATCATTATCTGTTGTTATCATTACTATTATTATTATTATTACTATTATTATTATCATTATTATTATTAATTATTATAATTATCATTATTGTTGTACGGCCAGAGCGTTACCTATTTTTGAAAAAAGTTCTCGCTTGTTTCTTGGCTCTCTGTGCGGCTGCCCACTAATTATTATTATCCCTTCGTTTGAAGCGAAGGTCACCGCACACCTGAAGCTACGCGAGCTACGCTACTTATGTGTGCTAGCTATGCACACTATATCGTCCGTACACCAGAAGACACATATCTCAAGCTATGCCCTCAGTTACACGCAACCAAAGCCATGCCGGAAGAAATCGCTCCCCATGGTTTGAAGCTATGTGGTCTCATCACATAGCGCGTGGCCTACGTAGCAGAGCTTCTGGTTTGCGGAATCTAACTGAATAACCACTGCAGCAATTCAAAGACACGTAGCACACATACATAGCGTTGCGCGCGTAGCTTCAGGTGTGTGGCCGCCGTGATCTAATAGATCTGCTGGGTATATGCAAGGTGCTTATGAATAATTATGTACACAATTTAAGTATTAAAAACACGCCTTTTTTCCGTTTTTCTTTCTGATTCAGGAATATTTTGAAATATCTTGGTTGAAGAAGTGAAGGGGGGAGGGGGGCATGGAGGCAAGAACTAAATACTAAAGGGGGCGTGCTGGTCAAAAGGTTAAGAAACACTGCCTTAGTTCTTGCAGCGGATGATATATTAACAGCGACATCCTGCCTGCATCTTCTTATGTTGCGTTGTTATTATTATTATTTATTTGTATTACTATTGCTATCATTACCACTACTGGTTCTACTGCTACTGCTACTACTACTACTACTACTACTACTACTACTACTTAAAAACTAATCGCTGATTGAAGGCATGTGGTAGTTTAGGTATCTTAAAACACACACACACACACACACACACACACACACACACACACACACACACACACACACACACACACACACACACACACACACACACACACACACACACACACACACACACACACACATTGTGGTAAGATCCTACATCAAGAAAAAACATAACATTGCCATTTCCGTATTTATTACAAAAAAGAAAATATTCTGGTGTTAAAAATTTATATCAGTGTCGAATGTTACAATGTTTGCTGTGCTGAGGACTCACGTGATGCCAATAAACAAACACCTTCTGCTCTGCCTCCCTGTGCTGGCGTCTTGGTATTGGTCTTGGTGTGGGAGGCTTCTGTCCCGTCTTCAAGTACAGTTACGGCCTTTTTACCGGCACTCTCCCTCGTACAGTTTCCTTATCCTAGGGTAGGGAGGTAGGGAGAGGCTGGCAGGGTACAGGGGTGAGGATTGAGGGGTCGAGATGGTACAAAGGCCTACTCTCTCACATCCCACCTGCCTACCACCCTCTCACCGACCACACTCCTAAGAAAACGCTCTTCATACATGTTTCTTTTTCTTCTAATTTACTCTTTTATGTCTGCCAGTCTTCACGCACACATCACAATAAAAAGAGGTAATGCTTCACAGTGAGTTTCTTTGATGATGAGTAGAAAGAGTGGACGGAAAAATATGGTTGTCTTTCAGGGGATTTTGAGTTTAATATACTTTGTGTGGTGACGATAGAAGCCGCTGATGAAGAGGACGCAACCCTTTTATGCCTCCTTGCTCTCCTCTATCGCTTCCTGGTGGTGGTAGTGGTGGTAAGGTAAGGATATAAGTGGTGGTAGTGGTGGTGGTGGATAGTAACAGATATAGCTATCCAACCAACCGAATGTTATCTTTGTCATCTTAAACAATTAGTGACACCAAGAGGGTAACATATCTGGTCTAATATCTGTCCAACATTCTTTTGAAGTGAGAGACGATAATAACTTAACAATGCAATGAGTATAACAAGACCTTACACGGTGAACTATGCTACGTAACAAATAATGATTCTTTCAGCAAAACTAATCGACTCGAGTACTATACACGTCTCTGTTGCCGAGGACGTGTATAGGTTACCAGTACAGTACATGACTCGAGGCAAAACTAGTGATAAAACACATCTAACATTCTAACTGACCTTATAATTAAGAATACATGTCCAGGTTGTGTATGTGTGTGTGTGGGGGGGGGGGTGTTGAGGGTGAGGGTGAGGGAGGGGGAGGGTGTCAGAAGTCAGCCAAGGTGTGGGTATAGTGAGACTGACGACCAAGACCTTAGCCTCCTCATCCTCACCCACTCACTTCGCCATTCCCGGGTATATAGCGGTGGTTCCTCTCAAGATTAATAGATATATAAAGTCTATAGATCTTAGTTCCTCCTCTCACGTCCATCGCCGCCGACTTGTCACGCCGAATCTCGATACGGCGCCGCTGGAAACTCAAGACACTCAAGAAGACAACATATTTTCTTAGTGGTGTTGACATCCATCTGCAGTATCTTCCGTGGTGTGCCTTGGAACCATGAGGACAACGAGTCACCAGAAGATCTAATAAACTGCCTGCTGGTGCGGCCGTTGAGACAGCAATCCCAGCGGCCTTGTGAACACAGAAACACGTTAAAGACAAAGCCATGCGACCAACCGAATCTGTCCAACATTCTTTTTTAAGTGCGAGACGTAATAACTTAACAAAGCAATGAATATAACAAGACCTTACACGGTGAACTATGCAAAGTAACAGCGGAGGAGATCCCAGCGGCCAGGACTTATGGACAGTAACACGCATTTTTCGCCAAATAATACCGGTGTCATAATTTTTCAAAGGGCAACTCGGCAGCGTCTTGTGCGTTACATCGGCGCAGGTCCTTAGGCAGGCCATTACCACTCGAGGGAGTCCTTGGCGAAGGTGAACCTCGGGCTGTTCTCCGAGTAGAACTGACTGTACCAGCGGCGGAACCTGACGATGAAGCGGTCCTCCGACACCAGGAGGGGCTGGGACAAGTACTGTTTGTTGTTCCACACCATGATGTCACGCTCGAACTGAAGGGAAACATCTACTTAACCTCTTGAGACTCAGAACGTGATTTCCATTGTAATTTGGGTACCATTAGACAATTGTAATGAATATAAGCAATATTTTATAGATGTGACCTGTTTAGTATCCTTGTCCACTACCTAATTTGTTATATTAAGTTACTTTTCGTAATTTTATGGCTAACAACAGACAATTTTATATAGCAAAGGAAAGATCGGGGCTTGAAGGGGTTATCTAAAGACTAACTTTTTTACATTACTGCAGTCAAATCGAAGGCTGAGAGTGAAGCAAGAGTCAATTGTTCTTAATGCAATGTTCATGAAAGGGATAATATAAACTCCACAACGATATATATTCATCATAAAAAGTCTGATCTTTCCCTTCTGATGATTTTCTGAGCTAAATAACTTATGAATAACATAGAAACAGCTCCTGAGTGAAGGGTTTTAAGGAGTACAGGATTCCATGAAGCAGTACGAATGAAAAATGAACAAAACAAGCGGGAAACCGATCACCCAGGCATCCAGAGGTAAGCCAAACCACCTGACCCCTCAAGACAGATAAAAGCTTAAAAGCGCTATAGGCTCAATCGTAATAATAAAGCGAGGAGTTGCGTAATAATAAAGCGTAAGTTGGGAAGTGCGAGAAATAACGAAGACATTGGCAGGCGACAGCAAGTAACATAAAGCAATAAAGCGGCGAAAAGCAGGACTACAGTAGATATACGTAGACAAAGCAGCGGAAATGAATGTGTGATATCAATAATGTTATGAGGTATTCTGCTTGCGTAATATTCTCTCTCTCTCTCTCTCTCTCTCTCTCTCTCTCTCTTCTCCTCTCTCTCTCTCTCTCTCTCTCTCTCTCTCTCTCTCTCTCTCTCTCTCTCTCTCTCTCTCTCTCTCTCTCTCTCTCTCTCTCTCTCTCTCTCTCTCTCTCTCTCTCTCTCTCTCATTCCACTCTCACACACACACACACACACACACACACACACCACACACACACACACACACACACACACACACACACACACACACACACACACACACACACACACACACACACACACACACACACACACACACACACAACCACACACATTGACACACACACACACACACACACACACACACACACACACACACACACACACACACACAATACACACACACACATTGACACACACACAGGAAAACCTGGATCCATTAAACAAATGTATAACTATATCTATCTATCTATCTATCTATCTCCCCTGCAAACGCAAACCCACATACCCACACATACCCCCACCCGCCCATACCCACCCACACATACCCACTCACACATACCCAACCACACATACCCACCCACACATACCCACCCATCCACCCACCCATACCCACTCACACAATCCCACCCACACATCCACATCCACACATACTCACTCACACAATCCCACCCACACATACTGCACACATACACCCACCCACACATACCCACCCACACATACCCAACCACACATACCCACCCACACATACCCACCCATCCACCCACTCACATGCCCACCCCACCCACCCACCCACACATACCCACCCACACATACCCACTCACATATACCCACCCACACATACCCACCCACCCATACTCACCCACACATACTCACCCACACATACCCAACCACACATACCCACCCACACATACTCACCCACACATACCCAACCACACATACCCACCAACACATACCCACCAACACATACCCACCCAGACATACCCACCCACACATAACCACCCACACATACCCACCCACACATACCCACCCACACATACCCACCCACACATACCCACCCACACATACCCACTCACACATACCCAACCACACATACCCACCCACACATACCCACCCATCCACCCACTCACATACCCACCCACACCCACCCACCCACCCATACCCACCCACACATCCACATCCACACATACTCACTCACACAATCCCACCCACGCATACTGCACACATACACCCACCCACACATACCCACCCACACATACTCACCCACACATACCCAACCACACATACCCAACCACACATACCCACTCACACATACCCCAACCTACCCTAACCACACCCACCCACCCTAACCACAACCAGAAATCCCACCTCGCACCACAACCCCAACCCGTCACTCACATGTCGAGCCTCCGAGAGGATCACAAACTTGGCGTAGGGCGCGATGAAGGTCCGGGACGAGAAGAACTGATGCACCACCTTCTGCCTTAACGGTTCCATGGGCGTCACCACCTGTACCAGCACGCCCGAGCCAAAGAAGGTGTTGAAGTGCAGATAAACCACGCCAGGACCCAACTGAGGAAGGCGAAGAAGGCAACAAAAAAAGTGGTATTACTATAAAGAAAAAAAGAAAACTCGCCGCACGTTAAGTTAGCGAAAATTGGGGCCTCTCACTCTCCTCTTCCGAACACACGGGATTGGCTGATGTGTTGGGTGTTGGGTCTTTAGGGCGGAATTAGAAGTAAGGCATTCTCACCCAACACCTCAGCCAATCCCGTGCGTTCGGAAGGGGGATCTGTATCTGTATTCTTTATTGATTGTATAGACAGCATAAAAACATAATAAATGAACAAACATAAAAATTACATCAAAACATAATATAAAAATAAAATTGCATACAATCAATGCAACTCATGGAGGAGCTGCCCGTGATTTGACTACATGGCAAACAGTGGTCAATATGAACTATTGATGTCATTTTTTACAGGTTTTCCTCCCAGATCTCCCGTTGTTGAAATACTGCACCATACCATCAGTTTTATCTCCACTGCGGTCGTCGAACGGGAGGTGGATCTCCCTGTCAGCTGCCAGAAAAGGGATATGGCTGCTGTGCAACGTAGTAGCCAGCTCCATACCACCATAATCCACCTTCCGCTTCATACAGGCGAGGGCTGGCTCGTGCGAGACACGAGCCAGCCTCAGGAAGGAGGGAGTGAAGGGGCCCCATTTTCGCCAACTTAACGTGCGTCGAGTATAGAGATTTTAAAGACATACCCATTGCTACAAACGCGCGCACACACACACACACACACACACACACACACACACACACACACACACACACACACACACACACACACACACACACACACACACACACAGACACCCTTACCTGTTCCACCTTGACGGTCATAGGAAACAGCTCCAGTTTGCCCCCGAAGAGCGAGAAGGCATGAGTCACAGTGAGGTCTGCTGCGTGAGCCTCGGGAGCAGTGCGCGCTTGCCACTCGCCGCTCCAAGAATGTTTAGCGAGATCCAGTAACTGAGGGAAGGGAAGGGAGGGGTGAGTGAGTGTAGGGAAGGAAGGTATACAGGAAGGAGAGGAAAAAAGGATGAAGTGCAAGGAATAGAAGGGATAGGAGGCGAAGAGGATGAATGAGAAGAAATAGAAGATAGAATGGAATTTTAGCCTCGTTAAAAAAAGACTTATACTTACTGGGTTCTTAGCGAAGATGTCCCTCAGATCAGATCCCTTGAAGATACTGGGCACGTGAAGGTGTCCTAGATGAGCCACGTCAGCACCGTTCTCTGGCATCTCCTGCAACACACACGACCGTCAACACCATCATAATACCAGAGAAAAGTATAATAACAACAATGATAATTATAACAGGCAATGAAGGAGACACGGGCTGGGAAATAAGTACTTTATTCCTGACTAGTTTTGCCTTTTTTCACCTTTACTTGACTTCATCAGAGAAATTAATCACCATCACCTGTTTTTACACTTGTCAATATGTCTACACAATGATAATAATAATAATAATAATCACCCAAAATGAAAACCCCCATAAAACTCACACGCTATTAATCAATTTACTTATTTATCAATCAATCTATTCATAAACATATGTATAAGAACATTAGTACATAAATATTTTTTTACTGGATTATCAATAATTTACACGTATAGGTATATATATAATTCTCTCTCTCTCTCCTCTCTCTCACTCTCTCTCTCTCTCTCTCTCTCTCTCTCTCTCTCTCTCTCTCTCTCTTCTCTCTCTCTCTCTCTCTCTCTCTCTCTCTCTTCTCTCTCTCTCTCTCTCTCTCTCTCTCTCTCTCTCTCTCTCTCTCTCTCTCTCTCTCCTCTCTCTCTTCTCTCTCTCTCTCTCTCTCTCTCTCTCTCTCTCTCTCTCTCTCTCTCTCTCTCTCTCTCTCTCTCTCTCTCTCTCTCTCTCTCTCTCTCTCTCTCTCTCATCACACCATCTATCACACCCTACTTCCCCGTCAGCCAGATATATCAACAGAAGGACATTCCATAGCTATCAGTCAGGCAACGTAAATAACAGCCAGATACTCAGCACAGTAGAAAAAATTACTTAGGAGAGATAAGGAGCAATGGATTTACGTTTTTTTGGGATTACATTTACGGTTTGTGAATTAATGGGTATTTTTTTATTATTTGTTGATGGACATGGAGAAGGAGACGGATTGAAAGGTAGGTATTATTTGGAATTATGGAAAGTGTAAAGGGAATTATGAGCTGAAGATGATAGTTATGGGTAGTGACTTAATGGGTATTCTTATAATTTGTTAATGGAAATGGAAAAGAAGATGGAGTGAAAGGTAGGTATGGTTAGGAATAATGGAAAGTGTATAGGGAAATGTGGGATGAAGATGATGGTTACGATTACGATGAAGACGAAGATGAAAAAAAAGAAAAGGAAGATGATGATGAAGATGATGGTTACGATTACGATGAAGACGAAGATGAAGAAAAAGAAAAGGAAGATGATGATGTAGATGATGGTTACGATTACGATGAAGACGAAGATGAAGAAACAGAAATTGAAGATGATGATATACAAGAAAAAGAAGCTGGATATTTAAGAGCGCATAAGTTCAAGTTGAGAAATGGAAGATGTTTGAATGACACAAAGAAGTATAGTTTTCCCCATAGATGTATAGATGTCTGTACCTGGATATGAGCTAGGATCTGATGAACAGTCCTGCCGCGGTACGCCCAGCTCCCGTCCGTCACTTCCTCGACCTCCGGCAACTCCCACATCGGTTCGCGACCCTCGGCGTCATGCCACACGAAGACAAAGCCGCTCAGCTCCTGACTGGTCCACTTCTGCACGCTGGCCGTCCGGGGTACTGAAAAGGCCACAACAAACACCCATTCTATTAATCTACATAAGTTAACGATATTCTACGCATGGCTATATCAATGACAGTATAAACGGGCCTCATGTCACCTCATATCACTGTAATAATGACACTCATTCTATTAAACCATATAAATTAACGCTATTCTACGCATCGCTAGTTATATCAATATGGGTAAAACAGGCTTCATGTCACCTCATATCACCGTAATAACAACAATCATGCTATTAATTCATATAAGTTACCGCTATTCTACGCATGGCTAGTTATACGTATCATAGAAGGTAAAACAGGCTTCATGTCACCTCATATCACCGTAATGCAAGAGAAACTGAGAGTCTAGCGGTTACCTAGCATCTCCTAATCGTGTCTTCAAATCCTTGGTAGTTGATAAGAACATAAGAACATAGGAAAATAAGGAAGCTACAAGAGGCCATGAGACCTACACGTGGTAGTTCCTGATGCTCATGCCTGACGGAGTAGCTTACTTTTAGACGAGTAAGGGATGTCCACACACTTCCCGTCGGAGCCCCTGAAGCGCCAGCCGTGGAAGGGACACTCCAGACAGTCGCCCTTCACCACGCCGCCCACCGCCATGTTAGCGCCGATGTGCGGACAGTAGGCGTCCGTCACGTGAGCCTCGCCGCTGCTGCCCCGGAACACCGCCAGCGTCTGTCCGAACACCTGAACGGACGCCACCTGAAAAAAGACCGACACAGTTAACGCAACACCAATAGAAACACCGCCAACAAGACCGACACAGTTAACGCAACACCAATAGAAACACCGCCAACAAGACCGACACAGTTAACGCAACACCAATAGAAACACCGCCAACAAGACCGACACAGTTAACGCAACACCAATAGAAACACCGCCAACAAGACCGACACAGTTAACGCAACACCAATAGAAACACCGCCAACAAGACCGACACAGTTAACGCAACACCAATGAAACACCGCCAACAAGACCGACACAGTTAACGCAACACCAATAGAAACACCGCCAACAAGACCGACACAGTTACCGCAACACCAATAGAAACACCGCCAACACATGTCAATAAAGAAGAGAAACACTGCCAACACATGTCAATAAAGAAGAGAAACACTGCCAACACATGTCAATAAAGAAGAAACACTGCCAACACATGTCAATAAAGAAGAAACACCGCCAACACATGTCAATAAAGAGAGAAACACTGCCAACACATGTCAATAAGAGAGAAACACCGCCAACACATGTCAATAAAGAAGAGAAACACTGCCAACACATGTCAATAAAGAAGAGAAACACTGCCAACACATGTCAATAAAGAAGAGAAACACTGCCAACACATGTCAATAAAGAAGAGAAACACTGCCAACACATGTCAATAAAGAAGAGAAACACCGCCAACACATGTCAATAAAGAAGAGAAACACTGCCAACACATGTCAATAAAGAAGAGAAACACCGCCAACACATGTCAATAAAGAAGAGAAACACTGCCAACACATGTCAATAAAGAAGAGAACACCGCCAACACATGTCAATAAAGAAGAGAAACACTGCCAACACATGTCAATAAAGAAGAAAAACACCGCCAACACATGTCAATAAAGAAGAGAAACACGCCAACCCATGTCAATAAAGAAGAGAAACACTGCCAACACATGTCAAAAAAGAAGAGAAACACCGCCAACACGTCAATAAAGAAGAGAACACGGGCCAAACACATGTCAAAAAAGAAGAGAAACACCGCCAACACATGTCAATAAAGAAGAGAAACACTGCCAACACATGTCAATAAAGAAGAGAAACACCGCCAACACATGTCAATAAAGAAGAGAAACACCGCCAAACACATGTCAATAAAGAAGAAAAAGAGTTGACAAAATGTATAAATCAATTGGCCTGAAAGAAGTTGATCAGAAAAGATGTATACTATTAAAAGAGAAAAATGACCGAGACAGGTATACCCAAATCCTGAAATGGATGCCCTGAGCTACCAGAAAATCATGCCCTTTTTATTTCTGCCCGTTATTATGCCAAATCTTTTCTGCAACTTAGCAAAAACTCAAAATAACCAAAAAACAAAGTAATAAATAAAATCACCACTAGAAACACTGCTATCTAATGTAAATAAAGAAAAAAAAGAGGAGATGAAATATATAAATCAACTGGCTTGGAAGAAATTAATCTGAAAAAAATCTACTGTAAAGAGAGAGAGAAAGAGGTTGGA
>JACEEZ010000253.1:270000-282500 GCA_016584305.1 Chionoecetes opilio
AAAATAACCCGGCTTTATCAATGATCATCTGAAGCTAAAAACAAATTGCATATCTAATATTAAGCCACTTTTTCCATTTCAAGTATATTCATAACCATTTTTTCTATCATATCATTTTTTCCTTTTGTTTCCTTCATCCCTCTGTGACCGTCAGCCACTGCAATGTTAATGGAGTTGATAAATATAAACATGAGTATGAGTGATGGCCAAGGTTGTGTGAGGTAGTGACGCGTGTTTGCTTCATTCCATAGGTGGTGGTGGTGGTGGTGGTGGTGGTGGTGGTGGTGGTGGTGGTTAATGTGCACCGCTTGTGCACACAAGGAGACAATTTGCCATCGATACTCAAGGCATCGGTGAGGTCGGAGAAGTAATCGTCCTCGGTATCCTGGTCGTCCTCGTTCTTGCACTCATCCTCGAGGACGGGTCAAGCCTCGACCTCGGTCTCCTGTTCCTCCTCCACACGGGCGGGAGAGTCCTTGTCTGCGGTGCACATGTTCCCTAGCTCCCTCAGCCTCATCGCCGAGGGAACCTCTATCACGCTGCTCTGGGGTTCCCTGGGGCGCCGCCTCACAGCCCGTCTGCCCAGGACCGTCGTCTGCCGGGCAGGGACTGTCCACCTTTGCCTCGTCGTCCTCTTGCCGGGGGTCGCCGCCCTTCAGGTGTTGGGCGCCGCCATCACCGAGGCGCCTGCCATTACAGAACTCCGCCGTGAAGGGCTGTCCTGGTCCTGCGGCGCCCTCCAGCCTGCCGCCCCCGAGGCTGAAGAAGAGCACCGTGCTATCCTCAATTCTTGTCAGCCTCAGGCCCTGCAAAAGGTTGGTGACGGGCATCTCCTGCGTCACGACGGAGCTGCCGTCCGCCAGGCAGGTCACCCTGACGGGGTGTTCCCTTCCTTCTGCCTCAGGCGCCCCACCTTCACCACGGCCACTTGGGCAGAGGTGTTCCGCGTCACGCCCTCGTGAGGGGAGACACACTGCCAGGCCTCGCGGGGAAAGGTGAAGGAGGCGATCACCCGTCTCCCGCGCCCCCACCATCCAGCACCCGCACGAGCGCCTCTCGTAGGACAGCGTGATGGCGTCCACGGCGCCGCTGCCGCCCTGCACGGCCAGCCTCGAAGTGACGCCCCTAGAGGCTGGGGGAGACGGTGGCCGAATGGTTACCGTCTGGGAGTGGTGAGCAAGAGGTCGCGAGTTCGAATCCCGCAAGGGGCCGGATGATTGGACCTGGTAGTGGTGAACACAAGTTCCTGAGTTCAAGTCCCGTCAGGAGCAACTGTTTCTTCCATTGTCGAGTGCCCGGAAATACCCACATGCTACCCACCAATCTCACATTCGACTGCAAGTATGGCGGAGGGCACCAGGGGGCCTCAATGAGCCTCAAATCATCACTGGTGTCACTTTAAAAACCCAGCCTGCGCCACCACGGGCGAGGGCCAACCATCACAACCCTCCAGAAAAAGCCTTAGGTTGAAGATAAGAGCCTACAGGCGCTATAGTCTCCAACGTGAAAAAAAACCCGTTCAGGTGTGACCGATTTTGTCCCAATTTTTATTTTTATTGAAAAAAAAAGTCTAGCAAAAATAATTTAATGTGGTAACTAAAGATTTTTCAGGGTAGAGGTTAATTTAGAAATGCAATGAGGCGATGAGTAAGCGAACCTTTCTAGATAGCTGGGTGGCGAGGCAGGGTGGTATCGAGAGAAGGAAATATTAAAGTAGATAAGACAGGGAGCCTCTCATTAAGGAAAAAGTGTTTAGGCAAGTGCACGGTAATGTAAGTACCTGATGTGACTTCTTCACACGGAAGTGTTAAGAGTGTACAACGGAGAACTGCAAAAACTATATGACGTTTTTATATTTTTACCCTAATAATACAGGTGTGTGTGTGTGTGTGTGTGTGTGTGTGTGTGTGTGTGTGTGTGTGTGTGTGTGTGTGTGTGTGTGTTGTGTGTGTGTGTGTGTGTGTGTGTGTGTGGTGTGTGTGTGTGTGTGTGTGTGGTGTGTGTGTGTGTGTGTGTGTGTGTGTGGTGTGTGTGTGTGTGTGTGTGTGTGGTGTGGTGTGTGTGTTGTGTGGTGTGGTGTTGACAACGATGCATCTTCAAGGTCTATTGCTTAAGCTAAGAATACTGAGTAGGAACATAAAAAATAGCAAGAATAACAAGTCGAATAAAAAGAACAAAAAAATAACCCGGCTTTATCAATGATCATCTGAAGCTAAAAACAAATTGCATATCTAATATTAAGCCACTTTTTCCATTTCAAGTATATTCATAACCATTTTTTCTATCATATCATTTTTTCCTTTTGTTTCCTTCATCCCTCTGTGACCGTCAGCCACTGCAATGTTAATGGAGTTGATAAATATAAACATGAGTGATGGCCAAGGTTGTGTGAGGTAGTGACGCGTGTTTGCTTCAATCCATAGGTGGTGGTGGTGGTGGTGGTGGTGGTGGTGGTGGTGGTGGTGGTTAATGTGCACCACTTGTGCACACAAAACCTTGCGTTTATGCAACACCCCTGTACCACACCCTGCAACACCCCTGTACCAAACCATGCTGGTACAGTACCACACCCTGCCATACCCCTGTACCACACCCTGCCGGTACAGTACGCGGCGCCCTGCCAGGTGGGGCGCGGGAGGTGCATGACGCAAACGCAAGACATCCGAATGATAAGATAAGATATAGGTGTTGCGTGCACTACTGACACACACACACACACACACACACACACACACACACACACACACACACACACACACACACACACAGTCACACACAGTCCACACACACACACACAGTCACACACACACACACACACACAGTCACACACACACACACACACACACACACACACACACACACACACACAGCCTCACACACTTTTTCTTTATGAATATTTTTGTTCAGCCTTGGGCCTCATTCTGTAAATCCTCGTTTTTTATATTCCTCGTTTTGGGACAAGAACTCATCAGACAAGAACTCACCGGACAAGAACTCACCAGACAAAAACTCACCAGACAAAAACTCACCAGACAAAAACTCACCAGACAAAAACTCACCAGACAAAAACTCACCAGACAAAAACTCACCAGACAAAAACTCACCAGACAAAAACTCACCGGATAAAAACTAAGGAGGACAAAATCTCACCCTAAATTAAACAAAAGGTCTTGATTTGTAAAATATGAATAAAAACATTAACAGATATTTGATTCAATTTTTGTAAGATATGATTAGATATGCAATAAAAACCTACCTTAAACTATATACCGAAGTCTTCAAGTTCATCTGGGTTGCTGTTCTGCGGCATAAATTCCTGTAGCTACGCACCTTTTCTAATGGGAGAAATGCTAATCCATCCAACATTCCACAGAACAATAATTTGCGATCATCACTGTCACGGTAGTGATTAACAAGGCCTAATTTTAACAAGATGAGTTTGTATTATGTTTCGTAACATGTTTCAAATAAAGTTTTATAAGTTTTCCAATTTTTTTTATCATATTTCGTAGCATGTTTCAAATAAGGTTTTATAAGTTTTCTGAAGCTTTCATCATGTTTTGTAACATGTTTCAGTTATTAATCGGGTGAGTTTTTGTCCGCGTTTGCATTAAAGTGGTGAGTTTTTGTCCGGTGAGTTTTTGTCCGGTGGATTTTTGTTCAGTGAGCTTTTGTCCGGTGAGTTTTTGTCCCGTGAGTTTTTGTCCGGCGAGTTTTTGTTCAGTGAGTTTTTGTCCTGTGAGTTTTTGTCCGGTGAGTTTTTTTCCGGTGAGTTTTTGTCCGGTGAGTTTTTGTCCGGTGAGTTTTTTCCGGTGAGTTTTTTTCCGGTGAGTTTTTGTCCGGTGAGTTTTTTTTCCGGTGAGTTTTTGTTCAGTGAGTTTTTATCCTGTGAGTTTTTGTCCTGTGAGTTTTTGTCCTGTGAGTTTTTGTCCTGTGAGTTTTTGTCCTGTGAGTTTTTTTCCGGTGAGTTTTTTTCCGGTGAGTTTTTTTCCGGTGAGTTTTTGTCCGGTGAGTTTTTTTCCGGTGAGTTTTTTTCCGGTGAGTTTTTTTCCGGTGAGTTTTTTTTCCGGTGAGTTTTTGTTCAGTGAGTTTTTGTCCTGTGAGTTTTTGTCCTGTGAGTTTTTGTCCGGTGAGTTTTTTTCCGGTGAGTTTTTTTCCGGTGAGTTTTTTTCCGGTGAGTTTTTTTCCGGCGAGTTTTTGTTCAGTGAGTTTTTGTCCTGTGAGTTTTTTTCCGGTGAGTTTTTTTCCGGTGAGTTTTTTTCCGGCGAGGTTTTGTCCAGTGAGTTTTTGTCCACGTTTGCATTAAAGTGGTGAGTTTTTGTCCGGTGAGTTTTTTTCCGGTGAGGTTTTGTCCAGTGAGTTTTTGTCCACGTTTGCATTAAAGTGGTGAGTTTTATCCGGTGAGTTTTCGTTCGCGCCCCGTAGGGTATACCATGGTCTCTTATCGAGGTCTCTCTATAAGAGAACTTGGGGTATAACTACAGCAACCTACCCTCCTAGACCTGCAGGCGTATACGGTGACCCGGTCAGGTCACGCCAGACGCCCACCACTCACGGCAGTGCAGCTCGGGGTATCGCCACACACACACACACCCCTTGCGTCTGTGCGGCACCCCAATAACCCTGTTTATTGTATAGTTCTACATACTGTAAATATACCATCATCAGTACACCTTCCACAGTGTATTCAGTACCCCGCACTCTACTCAATCAGGAACACACACGCCTAAAAAACTACGCAGGCAGACACACCACCCACGCCCCTCCACCCTCGGTTCCCGCTCGGCCTTCACACCACCACAATAATAGTAATCTTAATAACAACATAGCAGTAGTAGTAGTAGTTGTAGTAATAATAACAACATAGCAGTAGTAGTAGTAGTAGTTGTAGTAGTAATAGTAGAAGTAGTAGTAACAACATAGCAGTAGTAGTAGTAGTTGTAGTAGTAATAGTAGAAGTAGTAGTAACAACATAGCAGTAGTAGTAGTAGTTGTAGTAGTAATAGTAGAAGTAGTAGTAACAACATAGCAGTAGTAGTAGTAGTTGTAGTAGTAATAGTAGAAGTAGTAGTAACAACATAGCAGTAGTAGTAGTAGTTGTAGTAGTAATAGTAGAAGTAGTAGTAACAACATAGCAGTAGTAGTAGTAGTTGTAGTAGTAATAGTAGAAGTAGTAGTAACAACATAGCAGTAGTAGTAGTAGTTGTAGTAGTAATAGTAAAGTAGTAGTAACAACATAGTAGTAGTAGTAGTAGTTGTAGTAGTAATAGTAGAAGTAGTAGTAGTAAAAATTTGTAGGTGTATTAGTTTAGTGCAGTCATTTTTGTTGTACTTTTTTTAATTATTATGATTGTTATTAGCGTTATCACAATTGTCATTATCATCAGCACCATTACTGATCATTAGCATCAATCATCATATCATCACTAAAAACATTTTATATCTATATATTATCATTATTTTTGCAATTAAGTCTTTTCTCTCTCTCTCTCTCTCTCTCTCTCTCTCTCTCTCTCTCTCTCTCTCTCTCTCTCTCTCTCTCTCTCTCTCTCTCTCTCTCTCTCTCTCTCTCTCTCTCTCTCTCTCTCTCTCTCTCTCTCTCTCTCTCTCTCTCTCCACACACACATACACCCACACATAGTGTTAAATATACAAAAATGGAAAGAAGGATAAACCACTAAATTACAGACCAGTGTCATTGACTAGCACAGTATGCAAGATATGTGAGAAAATAATAATGAAGCAATGGACGGAATACTTGGAAATGAAGGTATAATAACAGACCGGCAGTATGGTTTAGGAAAAAGAGATCATGTGTGACCAACCTAATAAGCTTTTACTCAAGAGTCATTGCTACAACAAAATAAAGAGATGGGTCGGCAGATTGTGTGTATGTAGATCTTAAAAAGGCATTTGATAAAGTTCCACATGAGAGGCTACTTTGGAAATCGGAAAAATATAGGAGGAATCACAGGGATGATCAAAACCTGGATGGAAAGTTATCTGAGAGGAAGAGAAATGAGAACAGTAGTAAAGGATGAAAAATCTGAATGGAGAAAGGCATTTAGTGGGGTACCACAAGGGTCAGTGTTGGCACCAATAATGTTCATGATTTATGTCAATGACATGACTGATGAAATAAAAAGTTATATTAGTTTGTTTGCGGATGACGCAAAACTATTAAGAGAAATAAAAAGCTGTAAAGATTGTGAAACACTACAAAATGACCTGAACAAGATCTACGAATGGAGCAGAAGATGGGAAATATAATTTAATGTGAATAAGTGTCATGTGATGGAAATTGGAAAAAGCGAAAAGAGATATAAATGGCCATATAAAATGGGAAATTAAGTAATTACAAAGGTTCATGAAGAGAAAGACCTGGGAGTGATAATGCAAATAACCTACAACCAGAAAAACATGTAAATAAAATATTTGGAGATACATACAGGATGTTGGAGAATATTAGAGTGACATTTATTACATGGTCAAAAATATGATGAGAAAGATAATTACTACAATGATCCGACCAAAATGGAATATGCTGCCATTGTATGGTCCCCATATAAAAAGAAGCATGTGAAAAAATTGGAGAGAATACAGAGAATGGCCACAAAGATGTACCAGAGCTAGAAGAACTTTCTTATGAGGAAAGTTGAAGGAAATAAAGTTACCAACACTCGAGCAGAGAAGAGAAAGATGAGATTTAATAACAATTCTTAAGCTGATAACTAAGGTGGAAGAAACAGACAATGAGAGACTACTGACTCAGAAACAAAGAGAAGGTCGATACACAAGAGGACATACAAAATAACTAGGAAAAGGGAGATGCCTGAACAACACAAAGAAGTACAGCATCCCTCAAAGAAATGTAGAAGTTTGGTATGGACTAAACGAGGAGGTGATATCGGCACATAATGTGTACCAATTGAAAGAAAGACTGGATAAATGAAGATACGGAGACGGGACGACACGAGTGTAGCTCAGGCCCTGTAAAACACATCTAGGTAAACACACACACACACACACACACACACACACACACACACACACACACACACACACACACACACACACACACACACACACACACAATCCTGCCCTTCACCTGCCCTTGTCTCCTCCTTTCCTTACACAAGACCTGCGCACATTATCCGATAACCTTACTCTTCTTCCTTCTCTGCTTCTACTTCTCCTCCTCCTCCTCCTCCTCCTCCTCCTCCTCCTCCTCGCTATTCAAGGTGACACTTTACATAAATTTTATCGGCGCTTGCTTTTTTCTGCTTTCACTATTCTTGTTCCCTTTTTTTTCTCGCTCTCTCGCTCTCTTTCTCTCTCTGGTGATATAACGATAAGAACCATTTTTTACCCATTCGTCGTCTGTTGTTTTGTTGGTTTTTCTTTTGTATTTTTTGACGTTGCGTAAATCATATTTTGACTCGACAAAAAAAAAATATTATTACGATGATAATAATAATAATAATAATAATGATAGTGATAGTACAAATAAAAACAATGATAATTTTTTAACCGTTCTGCGAATGTGAGGAGACATTCAATAAAGGAGGAGTGTTGGCGTTATAGGTAGGTAGGACCTATGCGACTAATGAGGAACTTGCTGAAAAACTAACGCCACCAGATGTCTCTAGCGCTGTCACTTCTTTTGCATTTCGAGCCTGAATGATCTGTCAATTACCGTAAATTCCCTGTGCTTCTTCGGGGCATCTCAGAATTACAATTTAATACAACAATTGAAGTTTAGTGTTTAGTGTAGTTTAGTCAGAGTGCAAAATAAGTGACAGCGCTAGAGACATCTGGTGGCGTTAGCTTTGAAATTTCCCCATTGATATAAAGCCAACATGTCATGTATTTATCTGGCATGATGCAACATTCTGCTACCATGGTGCAATGGCATTTTAGGTCGTTTTTTCCTCCTATGCACCGATGCCAATTATTATTTATTTCATTCCTCTATTTGCCTATGATATATTATAGCTTTCTGTCCTAGCATCTCCTTATTAACCATATAAATGTAAATAGTACTGCACCTGTCTGATGTTGTTATCATTAACATTAACATCAAGAGACAGGTGCAGTACTATACATTTATATGGTTAATAAGGAGATGCTAGGACAGAAAGGTAATACATCATGGGCAAATAGAGGAATGCAGTAAATGATAATTGGCATCAGTGCATGGGAGGAAAAAAAGACCTCAAATGCCATTGCACCCAAGGAAGATAGAAGAGTGTTCTTTTATGTAGTACTCTTAAATTGGGGGAAGCGGTGGCCGAGTGGTTAGCGTCTTGGAGTGCTGAACTCAATGTCCCGAGTTCGAATCCGGCCGGGGGCAACTCTTTCAATAGCCTGGTAGGGGAGCAGAAGGTCCCGAGTTCAAGTCTCACCAAGGAGCAACTGTCAAATCCATCGTCGAGTGGCCGAAGCAACCCACATGCAGCGTATACCTGTTTGCCGATTGCGAGTGTGACGGTGGACTCTAGGGGCTGCATGCGCCTTAACGGAAGTTCCGAACATCACAGAAAATGGGATCTTCACCTGAGACCACAGGTGTCACTATAAAAATCCACCTTGCGCCACCAACGGGCGAGATCGACCAACATCAAGACTCTCCATATGCCTACAGGCGCTGTAGGCTACAACGTAAAAAAAAAAAAAAAAAAAAATATATGTTCATATATTTAGTCTTATATGAGGCTCTTATATGTTCCTTGATTGCACCGTGGTAGCAGAATGTTGGGTTAATATTCCGCTGGAGTTGGCGGGCTCCACAGGCCTTGCACCTTACTTTTCTTTATTATTTTCAGCTCAGTATATTGTGCAGTAGTTATTCACTTGCGGAAACCAAAAATATAACACTTATTTTTATATAATAATTGCTAGGTTAGGTTACGTTTAAGTTTGGATAAGTTAGATTTAGGTTATGTTAAAGATTGGTTTAGGTTATGTTAGGCTTAGAGTCGGTTTGGGTTAGATTTTGTTGAGTTATTTAGGTTAAAAAAAAAATTAAAAAAAGGATGGTGCGCGATTGCCCGGGTGGTTGGTGCCGCCAACTTCTGCGGAATATTTACCATGCTAATGTTGCATCACGCTAGATAAATACATGACATATAAGCTCTCTATCAATTAAACGCATAGGTCCTTCCTACCCATAACGCCAACACTCCTCCTTTATTGAATGTCTCCTCACATACGCAGAACCGTTAACAAATTATCATTGTTTTTATTTATACTGTCACTATCATTATTATTATTTTTATTATTATCGTAATCATTATTTTTTTTTCGAGAGTCAAAATATGACTCAAGCCATGTCAAAAAACAAAAACAAAAAACAGACGACGATTGGGTAAAAAAAAAAAGGTTCTTATCGGTATATCACCAGAGAGAGAGAGAGAGAGAGAGGAGAGAGAGGAGAGAGAGAGAGAGAGAGAGAGAGAGAGAGAGAGAGAGAGAGAGAGAGAGAGAGGAGAGAGCGAGGAGAGCAGCCAGCCAGCCAGCCAGCCAGCCAGCAGAGCGAGCGAGAGAGAGAGAGAGAGAGAGAGAGAGAGAGAGAGAGAGAGAGAGAGAGGAGAGAGAGAGAGAGTAAAAATGGAACAGATGTGAAGAGAGAAAAAGAAAGCGGCGATAGAAATTATGTAACCTGTCACTAGAATAGCGAGGATGGAGGAGGCGGAGAGAGGGAGAGGAGAGAGAGGAAGGAGGAGAGAGGAAGGAGAAGGAAGAGGAGGATGAATTAGGAGCTGAGGAGGAGGGAGAGGAGGAGGAGGGAGGAGGAGGAGGAGGAAGGAGGAGGAGGAGGAGAGGAGGAGGGGAGGAGGAGGAGGAGGAGAGGACGGAGGAGGAGGAGGAGGAGGAGGGAGGGGAGGAGGAGGAGGAGGAGGAGGAGGAGGAGGAGGAGGAGGAGGAGGAGGAGGAGGAGGAAGGAAAAGGAGGAAATCAAGATATAAAAAATACAAGTCAACAGCTTATATCAAGAAAAAGGTTATATTTTTTTTCCTTTTTTTGTCATGTAGAAACAGAAGCTTGACCCGTTAAGTATCCATCCCTCACCTCTCGTCCGCTTCGATGCTTTTCATGACTTCCAATGATAACAATAATAATGAAAATGTGAACTATGATCAAAATAATGACAAAATATATAATAAATAATAAATAATAAAAAAAACGATCAAATTTTCGTAGAACCTCAAAAAACACAGAAACACCGAACAAGCAACTAAATAATTTCTTTCGAAGGCAAGAAAGTTAATATAAAAGTAAATCATCCTATCCTGTCAAACGCAACTGATTTAATTTACGACAAAAACGGGATGGAACATAAGAAATAAGAATAAGAACAGAGAACAAAAAGCAATAGGAGTACCTTTACTGTATCTTTTTTTGGTAAGTAATTATATAACAGCTATAGTCTATTCACTTAAGCTGGATTCTTGGGAGCTGCTCGATGCCTACCCGAGTATGTAAGGACGTCGCTGATTGGCTGATGCACGCAGGCTGGGTGGTGATGGTGGTGGTATTTTGGTACCATCGGCCAATCAGCGACGTCCTTACATACTCGGGTAGGCATCGAACAGCTCCCAAGAATCCAGCTTAAGTGAATAGACTTAGTAAACACAGTGTAAAAGACAGTTATAGTTGTACTGTATTTACCTAGTTATAACATACAGGGCCTGAGTTATACCCGTTTCTATATATGTTGTGTCTATAAGGAGTTGGTCTCATGTATATTTGGCGGAGAAAACCCTTCGTATATCTGTTTTTTGTGGCATTGGAACACATTAGTTTACCTGACTTGATGTGGCAGGGCTGTAATGTGAGGATATGATTGGTGGTTTAGTGCAATACTGTGTGTGTGTGTGTGTGTGTGTGTGTGTGTGTGTGTGTGTGTGTGTGTGTGTGTGTGTGTGTGTGTGTGTGTGTGTGTGTGTGTGTGTGTGTGTGTGTGTGTGTGTGTGTGTGTGTGTCATGAATACAGTTTATCTATTAGGGAGTTTGTGTATCTATTCAAATTTTCCCTCTCTCTTTATCTCTCACTTTTTTTTTTTTTTCTCTCTCTCTCTCTCTCTCTCCTCTCTCTCTCTCTCTCTCTCTCTCTCTCCTCTCCTCTCTCTCTCTCTCTCTCTCTCTTCTCTCTCTCTCTCTCTCTCTCTCTTCTCCCCTCATTGCAGGTTACTTGCTACAATACTCGGCACAACACGAACAAAAAAAAGCAGTTGTTGTTTCTTTGCTTCTTTTCCTGTTCCTGTCTTATTTCCCTGGTTTTTATAGTATTTTTTTTTTTCTTGTTCTCCTTGCAACCCTTTCTCGCCCCCCTCTGCCGCCCGCTACTCGCCGCGCCCAAACACGTCCGCAATAATCTCTTTGCTGTTTAGTGTAAAGAAAATTGTCATAAACACAAGCTAAGGTGATGTCTCCCTGTGACCGTCGCTCACACGGGAGGCTAAGGTCTTATTGAGCAGACCAAAATCTATATATTCCAAGAATATATATATTTATATTATATGATATATATATATATTATATTATATATATATATATATATATATATATATATATATAAAATATATATATATATATATAATATATATATATATATATATATATATATATATATATATATATTATATATATATTACTATATATGAATATTCTTGGAATATGTACGTATATCTTAGACAAGGATCAAAGATTAGACAAAAGATTAGACAAGGGAAGTACAGGACCCGGAGGGCGGTGGTGCCTGCTGAGGCTGCCGCTGAGGCTCAAACTTGCGCCAAAAGTTCCCCTTGTCATGTAACACCTTCTGGTATACGAACATTGAAGTCTTCTCATAAGACGCCGCTTCATAAGGGTGTTCTCATAGACTCTCGCGTCGCTTCGCCTTCACACCTCCAGCCTCATGCTCGGTTCGGTGTTTGGGCACACGCAGAAAAACCTCAGCCATCGCCATGCATTGCGGCGCCGCGCCGGGACTGATGTAGCACCGATAAACACCGGCTCCCGGGGCCCATGAGTCCAGCAAGCACTGCTTCAATTGCCGCGACGGCTGCATTCCTCGCGAGGTGTGAGGAAGGGCGCGTCACCTTATGTCACCGATCCGAAGATCGCGTGAGCCAAACCAGTGAATGAAGTTCGTCGGGTGAGTTGACGCGTCAATAGACGAGAACGAACGTGACGACCTTCCCCAGCAGTGCGTCCACCTCCGTCCGGTCTGTCATCGACTGAGTATTACCTGTCTTGTGGTTACATGACGGCGTTACGACAGCCAGCGGCACTGGGGGCAGGAAGCTCGTCACCTAAGAGTCCTGACAATGCATCATTGTGCCTTTGAGAAAGGAAACCGGTGGTCAGGCCGCCACCCTTCGCTCAGTTCTCCTCCTACTCAGTTCCCCTGCCCTCGTTGCCAAATCCAAAGGTTCTTTTGTTTCCTCACACCGGCTTGTCGCAATAAGTTCAGGTAATAGAATATTGTTATGTAT
>JACEEZ010000253.1:287500-300600 GCA_016584305.1 Chionoecetes opilio
GCCACCCCCTCTGTCCCTACCCTCAGCCACTCCCCTCTGTCCCTACCCTCAGCCACTCCCCTCTGTCCCTACCCTCAGCCACCCCCCTCAGTCACTACCCTCAGCCACTCCCCTCTGTCCCTACCCTCAGCCACTCCCCTCAGCCACTCCCCTCTGTCCCTACCCTGACCTCGACGCCCTTCAACCTTCCTCAAGCCCCTCCCTACAACCCTTACCCCTCAACCTCTCGCCTTACACTTCACCGTGACACACACACACACAGTCATACATGCACCCCACCCCCACACACACACAATCCCTTACCTAAACCCTATATGCTATATAATTTTGCAGAGGTTTTTAAAGCATTACCTGTAGGATTGGTAAGTGTCTAGATAAAAGAACAGTAAGTTTGCTGGTTTATCGTATAATTTGGTATATATTTGCTCTCGTCTACCAGATATCTCGTCCCCGTCGGCGAGTTCCATTTTTTTACTACGTCGAGTGTTCCTATTTTCTACGAATCAATATATATATCTAATAAGCTTTTACCTGTGTTTATGTATACCTAACCTAACCTGAACCTTACCTAAGCTAACGTTAACTAACAATTAGACTCCCTCATGTCTGCATGTTATATTGTTGTGGTGTGGTCTGTTTTTCCTGTATGCCATCGGGTGAAAATAAATGTATTATTATTATTACTATTATTATTATTATTATTATTATTATTATTATTAGCCGTCGGCGAGAGTTCCCGGTTCGTGTCGGGACGAAAATTTCGGTAGACGAGAATACCAGGTACCAGTTACTTTTTTTGGGTGTCTGTTTTACATCTCACCGTGACACACACATACATACACATATACACACAGCCTCTCCCCCCTCCCTCCCTCACCTATACCCTCTAAGTTATATATTTTCCAGGAGATTTTAAAGCATTACCTGTAGGATTGGTAAATGTCTAGATAAAGAATAGTAAGTTAGCTTTCTCGGGTGTCTAAGATGTCTTCGCTCGTGTCCTGCAATCAGGTTTGGGGTTTCCTTTTAAGAGTGATAGGAATTTTAAACCTGGTTTTTTCATTTTTAGGTTTTAAAAAAAAGGGTTAAAAAAGAAATTTTTAAAATGCTTTGGTTTTTTGCCTTGATAAAAAATTTGATTTCTAAGCCAAAAATTAAAAATTTTAACCGGGGTATTTTTTTAATTAAAATTTTTGGTTTTTTTGGGAGGGGCCCCCTAAAATTAAAAGGCTTTTTAAAAGTTTTTAAAAATTAAAATTTAGGTTTATTTTTTTTGGTTTGTTTGGGAAAAAGTTTAATGGGGGCCTTTCGGGGGTTTTCCCCAAAATTGGGGGGGACGGGGGGGAGGAACCCCCTTTTCCCCCCCTTAGGAAAATCAAAAAGGAAAAACGGGTCATTGGGTTTTGGTTTAACGAAAAGAAAAAAAAATAAAAAAAAAAAAAAAAAAAAATTTCTCCCTTTCCCCCCTTGTTTGGGGGTGGTGATTAACCCTTTCCTCAATTTTAAAGCCTCATTAAAGTTTTTTTTAAAAAGGGGAAAGGGGTTTAAATTTGGTAAACCCTTGACTTACTTGCGGGGAAAAAAAAAAAAAAAAAAAAAGCGAGGGTTTAAAGGGAAAAGGAAAAATTAAGGAAGGAAGATAATGGGGAAGGGAAGGAGAAACAAGAAAAAAATGGGAAAAGGGGGGGAAAGCGAGGAACAGGAAGAAAGAGAAGGAAAAGAGAAAAAAAGAGAGAGAGAGAGAAAAGAGAGAGAGGGGGAGAAGAGAGAGAGAGAGAGAGAGAGAGAGAGAGAGAGAGAGAAGAGAGGAGAGAGAGAGAGAGAGAGAAGAAAAGAGGAGAGAAGGGAGGGGGAGAGGGGGGAGGGGGAGAGAAGGGGAGAGAGGGGAGAAGAGAGAAGAGGGGGAGAGAGAGAGAAAAGGGGGAGAGGGGAGAGAAAGAGGGGAAGAGAGAGAGAGGGGAAAAGGAGAGGGGGAGAGAGGGGAGAGAGAAGAGAAGAGGGGAAAAGGGGAGAGAGAGAGAGGGGAAAAGAGAGAGGGGAGGAGGGGAGAGGGGGAAGAGAGGGGGAGGAAGGAGAGGGGAGAGAAGAGGGGGGAGAGGGGAGAGAGGAGAGAGAAGAGAGAGAGAGAGGGGGAGAGAGAGGAGAGATTGGGGAAGAGAGAAAAGAGAGGGAAAGAGAGGGGCGGGGAGAGGAGAGAGAGAGAGAAAAGGGGGAGGGAGAGAAAAACCCCTTTAGGGGAGAAAAAGGGGGGAAACCAGGACAAAAAAAGGGGGTAAAATTTTAAAAGAGATAAAAAAAGAAAAAGGAAGCAAAGAGGAGAAAGGGAGCCCTTAAAAGTTTCCTAGCGGGAAAAACTTCAAAAAAAGGGGAAAAAAGGGAAAACATTCGGGAAAGCAGAAAAAAGGGGGAGGACTTTTTATTTTTTACCAAACAAAAATTCCCCGGAGGGAGAATGGAAAAATTTATAAAAGTTAAACCAAACAAATTTTAAAAGGAAATTCCGGGCCCCTTCCTTTTCTGTCCCTTTTTCCCATTCTCTTTCTCTCTCTCCTCTTTTCCTTTCCCCCCGGGGGGTCATCTTCTCCTCCCCCTTCCTCGCGGGGGAAGTTGGGAAACTTTTTTTCCCCCCCAAAATTGTTTTTACATTCCCTCCTTTCCTCTCTCTCTCTCCCCTTCTCTCTCCCCTCTCCCCTCTCTTCTCTCTCCCTTCTCTCCCCCTCTCTCTCTCTCTCCCCTTTTTTCCTCTCTCTCTCTCTCTCTTTTCCTCTCCTCTTCCCCTTTTCCCCTCTCTCCTTCCTCCCCCCCCCCAACATTTTTTCTCTTTTTTTCCTCCCTCCTTTCTCCCTACCCCTTCCTCACATCCTTCTCTCCTTTCCCCTTCCCTCCCATTTTCTCTTTCCTTCTTTCCCTCCCCTTTCCCTTGGGTCCCCTTTTTCTCTCTTCCTTTTAAAGATTCTTTTCCTTTTCCCTACCTTTTCCTGCTAACAAAAACCCCTTTCTTTAACTTTATTTTTCTTCTTTCCTCCCCCCCTTTTCCATTCTTACTTATTTTTGCAATTAATGATGACGCCTTTAATTTTTCCCCCCCAAAAGGGGAAAAACCGGGGGGGGAAGAGGAAAGTTTTTGGAAAGTAAAATGATGAAAAAGGGGAGATAGGAAGAGGGGGGGGGGGGAGAGAGAGAGGAGAGAGAGGGAGAGATAAAAAAGGGGAAGAGAGAGAGAGAGAGAGAGAGAGAGAAAGAGAAAAGGAAGGGGAAAAGAGAGGAGAGAAGAGAGAGAGAGGGAGAGAGAGAAGAAAAAAAGAGGGGGAAAAAGGTAAAGAAAAAAAAGAAAAAAGGGGGAGGAGTGAGAGAGAGAAAAGAAGAGAGGGGAGATATAAAAGGGAGGAGAAGAGAGAGAAAAGAGGGAGAGAGGAGAGAGGAGAAAAAAGAAGAAAGAGAGAAAAAAAAAAAAGGAGAAAGGAGGGGGAGAGAGAGAGGAGGGAGAAGAGAAAGAGGGAGAGGGAAGAGAAGAGATTAAAAGGAGGAGAGAGAAGGTGAGAGAGAGAAGGAGAGGAAAAGGAGGAGAGAGGAGAGAGAGGGGAAAGAGAAAGAAGAAAGAGGAGAGAGGAGAGAGAGAGAGGGGGAGAGAGGAAAGAGAGGGAGAGAAGGGGAAAAGAGGATTTTGGGACAGAGGGGGTTAGGGGGGGAGTAAAGAGAGGGGAGGGGGAGAAGAGAAAGGAAGAGAGGAAGCAAGGAAAGGAGGGAGATAGGAGGGGAGGAGGGGAGGGGGAGAGAGAGAAAACTGGGAGATAGAGAGAGAAAAGGGAGAGGAGAGGAGAGAGAGGGGGAGTAATAAGTTGGGAATAAAAAAAAATTCCATAGCTTTAAATTTTTTTGCCTTTTGAGAAAAAGTAAAAAAATGCCTGAAAAAAAACTTAGTATTTTAAATAAAAAAATCCCCTCATAAATATAAAAAAACAAAAGAACAACAAAAACTCCCAAAAAAAAAATATATATAACCAAATATAAAAAACCACATGAAAAAAAACATTCCCAGGAAAAACATATACGTAAGTGACGAAAAAACCCCAAAAAAAAAAACGTGTATTTAAAAAACCACAAAAGCAATGTTACCAAAAGGGGGCGGGTTAGGGGTTTAAAACCAAAGGGAAAACCCAACCTGGAAACCAAGGGAAGTGGGACAAGGGCTTTTTTGCTAAAAACCCCTAGGAAAAAAAACACTAAAAAATCCCAACAAAATTTTTTTTTTTTTTTTTTTTTTTTTTACCCGACTTTCTTCCTTTTTCTTTTTTTCTTTTGGGAAATTTTAAAAGGGGGTTTTTTTAATCCTGGAAAATTTTTTTTTTTTTTCCCTTTCAAATTTTTTTTTTTTTTTTTTGGGGTAATAGGGTATGGCTATAAATGAACAAAAAAAAAAAATAAACCAAAAAGGTGGGGGACCCTATTTTTTTAAGATTTTTTTTTGCCAAGAAAAAATTTTTGGTTTTTTTTTTGGTTTTCCTTTTTTTTTTTTTTTCTTCCCCGGCGGTTTTTCCCCTCCCCCCTCGGGGGCGAAAAATAAAATGGTTTGCGGGGGTTTTGAAAACCGCATATACTTGCAGAAAAAACAAAACAATAAAACAACACTGAAAAAAAAGGGGGGATTATTCTACCGTCATGATATAAATAACCCGTGGGAAACATCTTCAGTGGAAAATCAAATCAGTAGGGGGGGGGGTGCTATAATTCGAAAATATTTTGGTGCCTGGGAATTTGTGCACCGTGGGACATAGTGTTATTCCTTTTCGGTTTTAAGGAGCCAAAATTTTAAGAGGCCTATGAAACGATAAAAATAAACGTTCCCAAAGGGCACAAGAAGAAAAAGAAGAAAATAAAAAAAGCAAAAACTTCCTTCCCCCCAAAGGCCCGCCTCTGGCCCCGCCAAGGGCTTTTAAAATTGGTTTACGGAAAGGGAAAGCCCCTCGCACACCCACCCCACCCTACAAAACCCCACACACACAAAAAACACACACCCCACAACAACCCCACACACCCCATAAAACCCCCCACACACACCACCCCACACCCAAAAAACCCCCAAAACACAAACACCCCCCCAAAACAGGGAAAAAAAGATGGACACAAAGACACTCAGATCAAAAAGAAATTGGGAGTTAAGATCTGCGTACATTTTGGGGTGTGTTGGTGTGTGCGGGGTGTGTGTTGTATGTGTGTGTGTGTTGGGGTTTTTGTGGGGCGTGTGTTTTTGGGGGGTGTGTGTGTGTGTGTGGTGTTTTGTGGTTGTTTTTGGTGTGTGTGGGTTTGAGTGTGTGTGGTGTGTGTGTGTGTTGTGGGGTGTGTGGGGTGTGTGTGTGTGTGTGTGGTGTGGGGTTTATGTGTTTTGTGTGTGCGTGGTTTTGTGTGTGTGTGGTGTGGTTTTTTGGGTTTTTTGTGGTGTGTGGGTGTTGGGGTGTGTGTGTGTGTGGTGTGTGTGTGGTGAGAGAGAGTGTGTTTTGTGTGGGGTGTGTGTGTGTGTGTGTGTGTGTGTGGTGTGTTGGGGTTTTGTGTGTGGTGTTGAGGTGTTTTGTGGGGTTGTGCGCGCGGGTTAAAGCAAAACCGGGTTTTCTTTCTTTATAGTTTCAAGGGTTTTTTACCCTAAAATAAAAAAAAATAATTTTGGTTTTGATAGTGCCATTGTGTGTTTTATTTCTCTTGCTTTGTAATTTAAGTTATAATTTGGCGGCCTAAACCTCCATTCTGTTTTAGCATTATCGTTTTATTATTTCAAAACCATTTTTCCCTTTGGAGAAGCCCCCTGGTATGGAAAAATTTTTCAATTTTCATTTTTTAAAGGTTTTCATAAAAGGGTCCAAAATTTTTCCCATTCTTATTATTTTCATTTTCATTTAAAATTAATATTATTAAATTTCTGATATTTTTCTTATTTATTAAAAACTATAAATTGTTTTGTATTAGTGGTAATTGTGCTCATAATAGTGGTAATAGTTGCAGTATTAGTAGTAGTAGAAGTAGTGGTGGTTGTAGTAGTTTTCGGTGGGTGTTGGGGGAAGTAGTGTAAATAGTAGTAGTAGTTAGAGGGAAGTAGTAGTTTGGGATTTGTAGTATTTGTAGTAGTAGTAGTATAGTAGAGTAGTAGTAAATAGTAAATAGTAGTATTTTTGTAGTAGTAGTAGTAGTAAATAGTAGTAGTTTGTAGTAGTAGTAGTCGTGAAAATGAAAATGAAAAAAAAATTTAGCCCAAAGTTAAAATCATTTTAATGGAAATGTTAAGATATTTGGAATAACAAAAAAATTTGGGAAAAAATAATTATAATAATAATTATAGTAATAGTAAAAATAGAAATAAAAATAAAAAAAAAATAGAAAAAATAATTAAGAAACTTTTTTTTAAAAAAAATTTAAAAAAATTTAAAATAATTTAATTAATAAAAATATAATAAAAAAAAAAAAAAAATTAAAAAGAAAAAAAAAGAAAAAAAAAAAAAACAAAAATAAAAAAATCACTTTCCTTTCTTTTCTTTTTTTTTTTTATTTTTTTCCCCCCCCTCCCCCCCCCCCCTCCCCTCCCCCCCCCCTTTTTTTCCTCCCTTCCCCCCCTTTTTTCCCCCTTTGCTCCCTTTTTTTTTTTTTTTTCCCTCTCTTTCCCCCCCCCCTTTTCCCCCCCCAAAAACCCAAACCAACACAACACACCCCCACAACACACACCCCCAAACAACACACACACAAAACACACACACAAAAAACAAAACACACACACCACCAAACCCAACACCAACACCAAAACACACACACAACCACAAACACACACACCAACACAAACACAAAAAAACAACCCCCAACCACACACACCCCAACACACACCCCAAACCAACAACACCCCCCAAAAAACCCAACCCACACACACACACAACCCCCCAAACACACACACCCCACACACAAAAACCCCAAAAACCAACCACACACACAACACCCAGCCAACACCCAAAAAAAAACAACAAACCCCCCAAAAAAACCCAACACCCACACCCCACAACCCCCCAACAAAAAAAAACACAACAAACCACACAAAACCCAACCCCCAACACAAAAAACCCCACACGCATAACACACACAAAAAAACACCCCACACACACACACACACACACACACAAAACACAAAAACACACACCCCACACACACAAACCACACACACACAAAAACACACACAACAACCCCCAAAAAAGGGGAAAAACCACTTTTTTTTTTAAACAAAACACGTTTAAAAAAATTAGGAAAAAAACCAAAATATCAAAAGAAAAAAATTGGGGAAAAAAAACCATTAAAACCCCTAAACCCATTAAAATTTAAAAAAAAAAAAAACCCTAAAACCCCAAAAAAAAAAATCCCCAAAAATTTAAAAAACCCAAAAAAACTTTAAAAAATCCCTAAAACATAAAAACCCCCACCTAAAAACTTCTAAAACACCTAAAAACTATCTAAAAAAAAAAAAAAAATTCAAAACCACCTAAAACTACTAAAACCCCCCAAAAAATTCTAAAAAAAAAACAAAAAAACTAAAAAAAAACCACCAAAAAAACTATCAAAAAACACCAAAAAACTATCTAAAACCCCAAAAAAAAACAAAAAAAAAAAAAAACCCCTAAAAACTATCTAAAACCACCTAAAAAACTATCTAAAACCACCTAAAACTATCTAAAACTACCTAAAAACTATCTAAAACCACCTAAAAACTATCTAAAACCACCTAAAAACTATCTAAAACCACCTAAAAACTATCTAAAACCACCTAAAAACTATCTAAAACCACCTAAAAACTATCTAAAACCACCTAAAAACTATCTAAAACCACCTAAAAACTATCTAAAACCACCTAAAAACTATCTAAAACCACCTAAAAACTATCTAAAAACCAACAAAAACTATCTAAAACTACCTAAAAAACTTTTAAAAATCCTACAAATTAAAAAACCCCAAAAAATTCTAAAATCCCAAAAAAATTCCCCAAAATATCTCCCAAGTAAACAAAAATTTTTCAAAAAAAAAAAACGTAAAATTTTAAACCTTTTTTCCCATTAAACAAACCCAGAAGTTTTCCTTTAAATTTCCCTTTCTTTGTTCGCTTTTTCCCAAAATCTAAAATTTTTTAAAGTTTTTTTTTCTATTTTCTCCCTTTTTTTTCTTTTTCTCCCCCCCCTCTCTCTCCCTCTTCCCCCCCCCTTTTATTTTTTTTTTTTTTCCCCCTTTTCCTTTTTTTTTCCCTTCTCTTTTTTTTTTCTTTTTCTTTTCCCCGGGGGAAGTAATTTAATAATTTTAATTTGCAAAATTTTTTAAAGGGGGCCTTCCATTTTTTTGGTTTTGTTAATTCTTATTTTAAAAAAAAACGAAGTCGAAAAAAAAAATCTGTTTGGCAAAAGAACCTCCCCTCTTGCTTTTTTTCCTAAATAAAAAAAAAAATTTAAAAAAATTAAAAAAAAAAAATTTTTTTTTTCCCAATTTTTTTTTTTTATCTCTAGCGGCTCCAGCCAGGGCCCTTTTTTAAAAGGCCGGGGGGCCTTTTTTCCCCCGGTCATCTCACCCGCCCGTCCCTCCCTGCCTGTTGTCCCAGTATTTATACAGAAATTTATAAATACTATTTTTAAAGTTATCTTTGTAAAGTTGGTTATAGTATTATCAAATAAAAAAATAAAAAACGCTAAAAAAAATGCCATTACGAGACTTGAAGAAAAAATGCATGAACTTATTATTCACTTCAACCCTTTGCCATTTTAAAATTTTCGAGTAACATTTCCCTGAAACATTTAATAGAAGGCAATTTATTACTTTCCCTTTTAAATTTTGTTATCTGATAAATTTTTTAGAAACCAGCATAAATTTGCGTAGGTAAATAAATAAAATCTCAAACTAATTTTTTCCCCAATTTATGATGTTTTTTATTTTTAAAGCTAATTTAGCATGGGAAATTTATTTTACAGAAAAAGAAATAATAAGTGAAAAAATAACATCATTACAAAATTACCGTTTAAATAAAAAATAACATCATCAATGGGTAATTTTCTCGATCGATATGTTTTTTTTTTTCACTTTATATTTCGTTTTCTGATAAATGAATTAGTACCATGCATAATTAGCGTAACTAAAAAAAACATCACAATCGGGAAAATTTCCCGTTTATGATTTTATTTATTTTCTAAGGCTAATTTTTGCTGGTTCAATTCATTGATCAATAACGAAATATCAATGGAAAGCTAATAAAATTGCGCTTTTATTGATATGTTTCATGGTAAATGTTGACACGCAAAGTTTTAAATGGCGAAGAGTTGAAGTTTATGCATATTTCTTCAGAGTCTCGTAATGGCATTTCTTTAGCGTGTTTTACTGTTTTTTATTTGATAATATTATAGAACAAACATTTACGGAGATAACAATTTATAAATAGCATTTTTAAATTACTGTATAATATACTGGGACAGACAGAGCGAGGGAGAGGACGGAGCGGGTGAGATGACCGAGACTATGGGCCATATTCAAGAATTTTTCTCCACCCGTTGTAAACGGTTTTTGGTATACAAGAATAAAAAAACACGCAACGCGTCGGGGCTTCAGGGGTGGAGGTTTGAGTCAGTAATGGCGACAACTTGACACATCCCCCCTTCACCCCGCTCTCCATTTATTCCATCGTATTTCTTCCCAGACCATTACAGGAGAGTTTTCAACAAAACCGAGAGGGGAACAGCCATACAACTGTGAATGCACACGGGGTCATCATTAAGGAAAAAATCAGGTCCAGGAGGCCTTATATAGGTGTGTTAACTTGTGAGGAACCCGGGCGGCGGCGGGAGAATGGAGGTGGCCATTGTGTGGGGGCATGGCGGCGGGCCGTTCAAATGTACTCGCAAGCATCACTCAGGCCAATTTTTTCTGAAACCAAACGCCTCAGACAAGTGGCGAAACCACTAACTTAGCTATTATTTTAATGTCAGAATGATAAATTCACTAGTAAAATGTATTAGATATGTATAAAACAGTCAAAAATACTGATGCCGCTTTGGGCTCGCTTGTGTTGGTACGCCTGTAAAAATATCCACCAGTCGGGGCAGTTCTTGTAGATCTTACCAGTGGAGGTACGACGGTGGAAAATCTCCACCGGCCGGGATTTGACGAGCATTCTTGAATATAGCCCTATGACGTCACGGCCCATCGCTCAGGCCTGTATATTAGGTCGTGCTCCAGCACGTGTGCTATCGCAAAGAAAAAGAGTAAGGATGTTTTCACTCAGGTGCTTCCTAACAGTGGATATGTTCGTCGCTCCTGCAGCCTGACACGTGTACAGCGTTCAAGTGACGTCATTGCAACGACCTATTCTGTTCATCTGTTTTTCCTATGTATTCCTATGTAATTTGTCTTGACCAAGGACAGATTTTCCGCACGACACGCCACTTCAATGCCCTTTAATTGGCGGGCCGCGGTGAAGGGGATCTTGAGGCCTATGCAGCGACTATCCAGCTATGTCTGTCCTCTCAACTCGCGACAGCAGGACACGCGCCTGTCCTCACACACCACGGATGGTTTGCGTTACTCGCCATGGTGAATGTCTTTCCTCCACCCCGTTAATTCCCTTTTTTCATACCATACGATTTGATGTCGATTACCGTTATATTTTTAACTTCTTTTTTCGGGCCCCAAAGACCGAGCTCCTTCCATGACGGGTGGAGCAAATCTTAAACAACAACAACAACATGGTTTGCGGTGGTGGGCGAGGAGCGGCGGACCAGGGCCTGAACCTAGCTTAATTGACTACGATATAGTCAGTTGATCTAGGCCTGAACCATGGGCTGCCGGCGTGAAGAGGACCCGAGAGCCGAGAGGCCACCTGTCCTGGGTGCTCACAAGACTCCTGGCGGAGCAATCGTGCCCGCCGGAACAGAGTGCAACAGTGGTTATGTTCATGTACATTAATACCGAGATAGAAGATAAATGTCATTATTTCCGAATAGATATCATTACTTCAATAAGATGGAAGAAGCGTATGCCTTGTTGTGTACAATCGACTGTGTCCTGAGGTTGTTGCGTCAGGTTGAGTGAAGGCACGGTTGTTGTGCCGCGAGTCCCGATCAGACGGCGTCGGTCAAAACGACGTAACCTGGCGGGCCTGTTATCAGTGCCGCATCATGAGTGCTTGGAGGCGCCCGGTACACGCGCAGTCTCTTGCACCGCCGCCTGCACTGCACACGCCGCTCTCGACCTACATGGCCACCAAGATCTGACTGATCTTCAGTATTTCCGATAGTGCTTGTGACGTCACTCTTCTCGGAAGAAAAACAGCGTCCCTCCGTCTGTGCGCTGGGAACACTGCCACACGTGGACGACTTTCTCAGTGCGGGGCGAGGGGAGGGGGCCGGGGCGGGGGGGGGGGGGAAGGGACATCGTGTACATACCAAAACTCCTCTGGAGCGGTTATGCTTCGACCCATTTCCTGCTGGGGTTTCCGTCACCGCCTTGCCTCGCGCCGTGACGCACGCCGGCGGGGTGACAACACTGCGAAAGGATCTTCTTAGTGCCTGTGATGTATTTTTTGTTGTTTTTCACTCAGACCGATGTTGCAAAGGAAGCTGACCCTCACGCCATGACTGTTGGCCATTGGTAACAAGCTTCCTCCAGACCAGGTCACGCGCACAATACGACGGCGCCCCCCGTGTCCTCTTTGCCGTGATAGGAACATCAATGCAGTGGATCTCCGGCTAAGAAACATCAGATTTAGTCACCAAGTCTGGGTGTTGACAGCGGAATGAGGATATCAAAATGAAGCGCACGGCCTGACCTGCGTTACTCACACACAGCAGAACAATGGACATGCTGTATTTTCTTTCTACTTTTTGTGCTACATTGTCGCCGCGTTGTCCCCACCTATAGGCACTGCGCAGCACGGGGAGGAAGGGATAGCAGGGCGGAGGGGCTGTACGGCGATCTAAGGCAACCAATCGCGATCTGGAGCCAGAAACGATTGGGACAGAAACGAGACGGAAAGGACAGAATAACTACCACGTGTACCAGGAACTACCACGTATAAATCTCACGGCTTCTTGTAGCTTTCTTATTTTCTTATGTTCTTTTTAAATAAAAAAAACTCATGAAGCCCCCTGGTCGTGTTCTGGGAAGGGGGGGAGGAAGGGGGGAAGCGTGATACAGCAAAGAGCGGCAGTGATCCGTGCTCCCGACGCAAAAGACAACTTGTATTGTGATAATTGCAAACAAAAAAAGAAAGATAAGTGTTTTTCGCGTGGTATGTGTTCTTTTTTTTGTGTGTGTGTGTGTGTGTGGTGTTGTGTGGTGTGTGTGTGTGTGTGTGTGTGTGTGGGGTGTGTGTGTGTGTTTGTGTGTGGTGGTGTTTTGTGTGGGGGTGTTGGGTGTGTGTGTGTGTGTGTGTGTGTGTGTGTGTGTGTGAGTGACGAAGGGTGCACGAGGCACGAGGAGGGGGCCACACAGCCTGGAGGGGGGGAGGGTCCCGAGGCACTGCCACTAACGGGGCTGCAATGCTATCACCGCATTCCTGGAAGCGAAGGAGGAAGCGTATGCAATAGGGGAGCAGCGTAAAAACAAACAAATACGCCGCAATTTACAAAAGAACAACGACATGAAAATAAAATACGTCGCAATTTACAAAAGAACTAACACATGGAAATACAAAGCTAGGTTCGTCAGAATAATATAACTATAGAAGCTTCTGTATTTATGCGAAGAGCTGACAACACTCAAAATCTTATTTTTTACTCCTGGATTTTTTTCCTTTACGTTTAAGCCTATAGCGTCTGTAGGCTCTTATCTTCCTTCCTTAGGTTTCTTATCTTCTTTTATCTCGTATATTTTTACTCCTGGGATGATGAGCGCAAAATGAAACCACACAATAGAGAAAAGAGACGGGGATGTGATAGGATGGTGTGGTTGATGAGAGTGAGGCCTGGGGGAAAAGAGGGTTATAAGGGGGTAGGATGTAGGGTGGGGTTAAATCCGGGGGGGGGAGGGGGAAAAGGGGAAAAAGGTTGGGGGGCAAAAATTTTTAAAGGAAAAAAGGTTTTTGGAAAAAATTTTGGTTTGGACGC
>JACEEZ010000253.1:303767-341267 GCA_016584305.1 Chionoecetes opilio
AAGGGAAGGGGAAAATGTAAGCAGTAAGGTATATGTAGTAACTAGGGGGCCATGGCGAAGAGAAGAGGAAAGGGGGAAAGTAAGCAGTAAAGGTTATGTAGTAACTAGGGGCCATGGCTGAAGAGAAGAGGAAAGGGGCATGTGCTAAGTAATGTGTAACTATGGACCATGGCGAAGAAAGGGGAAAAGGGGGAAAGTAAGCAGTAAGGTATATGTAGTAACTAGTGGACCATGGCTGAAGAGAAGAGGAAAGGGGGAAAGTAAGCAGTAAGGTATATGTAGTAACTAGTGGACCATGGCTGAAGAGAAGAGGAAAGGGGGAAAGTAAGCAGTAAGGTATATGTAGTAACTAGTGGACCATGGCTGAAGAGAAGAGGAAAGGGGGAAAGTAAGCAGTAAGGTATATGTAGTAACTAGTGGACCATGGCTGAAGAGAAGAGGAAAGGGGGCATGTAAGCAGTAAGATAAGGTGTCTTGCACGTGACGTCACAGCCCTTGTTGTGGCTGCGACAGACGCGGCTTCAAGCCAAATGCCGCCCGTCGGAGCGAGCTGGAGGACCAACAAACTCCACTTGCCGCCCGTGTTATGGTAATTTTCCCCTACCAAATATATGTTTATCAGTATAAAATATATACTGTTATCTTCGGAAATGTTTGTTCTATAATATTATCAAATAAAAAACCGTAAAACACGCTAAAGAAAGGCCATTATGAGACTCAAGAAATATGCATGAACTTGATATTCACCAACTCCAGCTCCCATTTAATAATTTGCTCAAAAAAATTTTACATGGACAATATTAATAGAAGCGGAATTTCATTAGCTTTCCATTGATATATTTCGTTATCTGATAAATAAATTAGAACCATGCATAAATTAGCGTTAACTAACTAAAAAGATCATGAAATAGGGTAATTTTTCCAAATTCATGAGGTTATTTATTTAGTTAACACTAATTTATGCATGATTTTAATTTATTTATCAGATAACAAAATATATCAATGGAAAGCTAGTGAAATTCCGCTTCTATTGATATTGTCCATGTAAAATGTTTTTGAGCAAAATATTAAATGGGAGCTGGAGTTGTTGAATATCAAGTTCATGCATATTTCTTGAGAGTCTCATAATGGCCTTTCTTTAGCGTGTTTTACGGTTTTTTATTTGATGATATTATAGAGCAAACATTTCTGAAGATAACAGTATATCTTTTATACTGATAAACATATATTTGGTAGGGGAAAATTACCATAAGCTGGCAAACACGGGCGGCAAGTGGAGTTTGTTGGTCCTCCAGCTCGCTCCGACGGGCGGCATTTGGCTTGAAGCCGCTAGATCGTGACGTCAGTGCAAGACACCTATATGTAGTAACTAGTGGCCATGGCTGAAGAAAAGAGGAAAGGGGGCATGTAAGCAGTAAGGTATATGTAGTAACTAGTGGGCCATGGCTGAAGAGAAGAGGAAAGGGGGCATGTAAGCAGTAAGGTATATGTAGTAACTAGTGGGCCATGGCTGAAGAGAAGAGGAAAGGGGGCAAGTATGTAATAAGGTATATGTAGTAACTAGTGGGCCATGGCTGAAAAGAAGAGGAAAGGGGGCAAGTATGTAGTAAGGAAGCTTGAAGAAGTAGGTTTCTGTTAAAGTAACGTAATTTAATGATACAAAAAGCGCTCCTCTCACACCTTTTGGGTCCGTGTGACGTGATAGAAAGGAAGACGCACTTTTTCTTTCTTCGGCGCGTGTCACAACGGGTTAGGCATCGCAATAACTCCCTCGGCGTCACCCCCTGTGTTATACAACGCCGCGACTTTCCATTATTGCCCAGTTTGTGGCCGCGTTGCACCACCTTACTGAGCGTCCGTGTTAAAGTTAGAGAGAGAGAGAGAGAGAGAGAGAGAGAGAGAGAGAGAGAGAGAGAGAGAGAGAGATGAGAGAGGAGAGAGAGAGGAGAGAGAGAGGACGAGAGAGAGAGAGAGAGAGAGAGAAGAGGAGAGAGAGAGAGAGAGAGAGGAGAGAGAGAGAGATGAGAGATAGAGAGAGAGAGAGAGAGAGAGTAGGAGAATGAGAGAGAGGAGGAGACGAAGGAGAGAGAGTAGAGGAGTAGAGAGGAGATGAGAGAGAGAGTGTCAAAGCGCAATTCCCGGCTGAATATCTAATTTCGTCTTTTCATTTACATCGAGGACTAAATGAAACGTAAGAACTTCAAAAAAAATTCTTCCAACCCACACTTCCATAGATAAAAAAATAAAAAAAATAAAACACAAGACCTGGCTGAGTGGCCGTGACGTAGATAAAATTATTATCTCAAGCGGCGTTGAAATCGCTTCCCATACATAACCACCACCATCACCACCCATACATAGCCACCACCACCACCACCCATACATAGCCACCACCACCACCACCACCCATACATAGCCACCACCACCACCACCACCCATACATAACCACGACCATCACCACCCATACATAGCCACCACCACCATCACCACCCATACATAGCCACCACCACCATCACCACTGCTAATTTTCTCCTTAATTTACTACTACCTCTAATTGGCTTAAATTGCCAATGTAAAATCTATAACACCCACGAACATCTCTCTCCATTTCGAATTAAAAATGAAATACTTACTTAAAATGATAGTTGAAATAAAATACTAAAAATACTATAAAACACTGAAATATATAATCCATAAAACCTTCTAGCTAAGTAGACGTGATGTTGAAGAGATTACTATTTACGATTGCATTGAAATTTCTCTGAAGTACTGCCACCACCACCACCACCACCATGAGATTACTACTTACTGCTGTATTGAAATCTCTCTGAGGAGTACTACTACCACCAGTACCACTACCAACACACACACCTGACATACGCACACACACAGACCGTGCCAACGACCACTTTTTATGTAATTACTGAATGTATATATTTACTAGTAATGGCAATAAACTTTACTTTACTTACACTCTCTCTCTCTTTCTCTCTCTCTCTCACTCTTATCTTCCATCAGGCTACATATGGAGGGAGAAATAGAGAGAAATAGATAGAGAGAAAGAAAGATAAAGAAAGAAAGAGAAAGAGAGAGAGACAGAAGGCGAGAGATTAATGGTATACACAGACACATAAATTCCTGCATCATTCTTTACAATCCTATATCACATTTTTTTTGATCACCTGTTACCAAAAAGAAAGATTACCAAAAATGTTGATGCTATTAACTACTTTCATTATAACGTGTGTGTGTGCGTATGTGTGCGTGTGTGTCTGTGTGTGTGTGTGTGTGTGTGTGTGTGTGTGTGTGTGTGTGTGTGTGTGTGTGTGTGTGTGTGTGTGTGTGTGTGTGTTGTGTGTGTGTGTGTGTTGTGTGTGTGTGGTTTGTGTGTGTGTGTGTGTGTGTGTGTGTGGTGTGTGTGTGTGTGTGTGTGTGTGTGTGTGTGTGTGTGTGTGTGTGTGTGTGTGTGTGTGCGTGCGTGTGTGCAGTACAAGCTACACCAATGAAACTCTGGTAGTATATCCCGCAGAGTGTGGCGGCGCGAAGGTGAAGTAGTGCATAGGAGACTAATATAATAAGGTAAAGAGGAATACATACGAATACAAAGGAAGAACAGACAGCAACAGCCACGAAGGAGGAGGAGGAGGAGGAGGAGGAGGAGGAGGAGGAGGAGGAGGAGGAGGAGGAGGAGGAGGAGGAGGAGGAGGAGGAGGAGGAAAAATAAAGGAGGAAGAGTAGAAGGAAGAAGTAGGACGATGTAACTAAGAAGATGTAGTAAGTAAGATGATGTAGTAAGAAGGAAGACGTAGAAGGAAGGAGACAAGAGTACGATGAATGGCAAGCAACAGGAGTAACAGAGCACAAAGGGAGAAAGGATAAGGGGCAATCACTACATAACTATTATTCTTCTAGCTGGCTTTCACTCTTGTTCTTGTTTTTGCTTGGCGTACCTCGGTGAGTGTGAGGATGCCACCTGAATCCCCTTCCCTTACACGTGTCAGGAGGGGCGAGGGGAAGGGAGAGGGGATAAAGGAGTTGTGTTTGTATGTGTGTGTGAGAGAGAGAGAGATAAATAGATAGACAGATAGAGAGAGAGAAAAGAGAGATAGAGAGAAAGAGAGAGATAGAGATAGAGAGAAAGAGAGAGATAGAGATAGAGAGAAAGAGAGAGAAACAGACAGACAGCTGGAAAGCAGAATAAAAAATATATAAAAAAGGATAGATAAACAAAAAACAGACAGACACACACACACACACACACACACAAACATGCACACACACACACACAACACATCCACACCACCACACTCCACCCATTAATCCACCTACCCCATACCCCACGGGGTCAAGTAAGGTGGAGGGTCGGGCGAGGGGAAAAAGGAGTTGAATCGTATGCTCGGGGATAGAAAGAAATGATAGCGGATAGTCAACTTGAGAAAGGGAGATGGGAAGAGGAGTGGGATAGATGAGGAGGGTCCAGACATAGCTGGAAAGCGGAATAAAATGTATCAAAAAGGTAGTAAAAAACACGCAGATCACGCGAATCCGACCCGCGTAACAAGACCAGCAAAAACACACCACACACACACACACACACCACACACACACACACACAAAACACACACACACACACACACACACACACACACAAACACACACAAACACATACATACATAAATACATACATACATACATACATAGAACACCCCTTTTTCCTCCCTCTCGTATTACAGTGAGTCACCAAAATCGTCTTAAGTTGATCATGACACGCAGTAACCAATAGAAACACTCCCTTGGCCCCTTCCATTTTTTTTCCCATTTCCAAGCTTTTCCATTTCCAAGCTTTTCTATTTCCAAGCTTTTCCATTTCCAAGCTTTTCCATTTCCAAGCTTTTCCATTTCCAAGCTTTTCCATTTCCAAGCTTTTCCATTTCAAAGCTTTTTCTTTTGCAAGCATTTTTCCCTCATTTCTAAGCTTTTCCATTTCCAAGCGTTTCTATTTCCAAGCTTTTCTATTTCCAAGCTTTTCCATTTCCAAGCTTTTCCATTTCCAAGCTTTTCCATTTCCAAGCTTTTTTCTTTTTCAAGCATTTTTTTCCCCCATTTCTAAGCTTTTCCATTTCCAAGCTTTTCCATTTCCAATTTTCTATGTCGTTCTAATTGTACTTTTTTCCCCACGAGCAGAATTTTCCCCCTCTTAACAATCAGCCATTTGTCTATTTATATTCCTGTTCTTTTCTGCTTCCTATTTTATTACTATTACATATCTCTACATATCTACAAATACACATGCAGTACATAGACGCGGAGCAGCAGACAGGTTAGCGCAATGTATCAAACGAGGTTATAGAAGTGGAAAAGAGAGAGGAATGAGAGGAGGAATAAGATCAGATAAGATAGTGATAGTGAGATGATAGGTAGATAGCTATGTAGGTTATAGGAGTGGAAAAGAGAAAGGAATTGAATAGAGAGACAAAAGGGTGTTAGTCTGTGTACTATAAATACTTAATGTACTTGTACGTGTAACAAAAATAGATCAAAACTATTAGAATATTTGTATATGATAACTATGTGGTAGAATATTATATGATTGTATTGAACAGCCAGGCACCTCTATCTACGTCTATACTACATCGACTGTACTGCAACTGTTTACCTATATTTAACTGTGTAGATTTGCTTTGAGTTAGAACTATATGATGCAATTTTTACACACACACACACACACACACACACACACACACACACACACACACACACACACACACACACACACACACACACACACACACAACACACACACACACATACACACATACACATACACACACACATACACAATACACACATACACACATACACATATACACACATACACACACAACATATAAAAAGATAACATTTAAATCACTGCTCTTCTACGTTGGCTAAGGTGTGTGTGTGTGTGTGTGTGTGTGTGTGTGTGTGTGTGTGTGTGTGTGTGTGTGTGTGTGTGTGTGTGTGTGTGTGTGTGTGTGTGTGTGTGTGTGTGTGTGTGTGTGTGTGTGTGTGTGTGTATGAGGAGAAATAGAGTTGAATGGAGTGGAGTGGGAAAAATTGAGGCCTTTGAATTTTCATGAAGAGAAGTAGATGAGAGAGAGAGAGAGAGAGAGAGAGAGAGAGAGAGAGAGAGAGAGAGAGAGAGAGAGAGAGAGAGAGAGAGAGAGAGAGAGAGAGAGAGAGAGAGAGAGAGAGAGAGAGAGAGAGAGAGAGAGAGAGAGAGAGAGAGAGAGAGAGAGAGAGAGAGAGAGAGAGAGAGAGAGAGAGAGAGAGAGAGAGAGGGAGAGGAGAGGAGAGAGAGAGAGAGAGGAGAGAGAGAGAGAGAGAGAGAGAGAGAGAGAAGAGAGAGAGAGGAGAGAGAGAGAGAGGAGAGAGAGAGAGAGAGAGAGAGACAGACAGACAGACAGACAGACAGACAGACAGACAGACAGACAGACAGACAGACAGACAGACAGACAGACAGACAGACAGACAGAACAGACAGATAGATAGATAGATAGATAGATAGATAGATAGAGAGAAGAGTAGATAGATAGATAGATAGATAGATAGATAGATAGATAGATAGATAGACAGACAGACAGAGAGTAAGGCAATGGTTGGGTGAGGAAGAGTGGTTGTCTGGGGTGTTGATATGAAGGGAGAAAAGAAAGTCTGCACGGGAGGAAGGAAGGAAGGAAGGAAGGAAGGAAGGAAGGAAGGAAGGAAGGAAGAAGGACGTCATGAGGTCAGGTTATATGACCAGGGAAGTGCCAGACGGTGTCACCTTGAGGGCGTGACCTAAACTAACCCCGCCCCGGCCCTTGCTGCTGCTGCTGCTGTTGATGATAGTGCAGGACGACACTCCCTTTTTTCTGCCGGCATCTTATCGTCCCACACGTGTGACCGTGAAAACCAGGGCGAGGACGGAGAAACTAACCCAGCTCCTCTGTCTCTGTCTTCCTTGCCCCACCACCTGCATATGTTGTAACCTAGACGTGTACTTTCCAAATATGCAATAGAATGGAATATGCAATAGAAATATAATATGTAATGGACGGAGAAACCCACCCAGCTCCCTTGCCTCCTCTCCTTCCTTGCCTCCCTTGCAGCTTTTATAACCTAGACGTGTACGGCCAGGCTTTACAAATATACAGATGCAGGTCAAATATATAGATGCAGGCAAATGAATAGATTAACTAGTAATTTTTGTGTGTAATAAACGTAAAAACCAACCCAGCTCCTCTGTCTCTGTCTTTCCTTGCCTCACCTGCACCTTATGTGGCCTGGACACGTTATAGTACGGCCCAGCTTTATATTATGTAGTTTTATTGTGTGTGTGTAAGCGTAAAAATATGTAATGGACAGAGAAACCAACCCATTTCCCCTGTCTGCCCTCTTTTTTTTACTTCTCCTGCATCTTTTGTGACCAAGATGTGTACGGCCCAGCTCTACAAATATACAATAGGCTAATTAATAGATTAACTAGTATTTTGTGTGTGTAATCGACTGAGAAACCTAACCAAACCAACCCATCTCCTCTGTCTCTCCTTCCTTGCTTTTCCTGCATATTTTGTGTTCTGGAAGACTGTTTACCAGCTTTGTAAATACACAGATGCAATAGGCAAACTTAACTAGTATAATTAACTAATAGATTAACTAGTATTTTGTGTGTAATAGACTGAGAAACCAACCCAGCTTCTCTGCCTCCTCTCCTTCTTTGTCTCTCCTGCAGCTTTTGTGGCCTGGAATACTGTCTACCAGCTTTACAATATACAAATACTGAAGGTAAACTTAAAGATTGACTTTGTGTGTGTGTGTGTGTGTGTGTGTGATCGTGAAAATATGGAACGCATGAAGAAAGCAACCAATCTCCTCTTTTTTGTCCCCTTTCATTCCCTTTGTTTCTCTTGTACCTTCTAAGACATTAATCCCTTCACGCCCAGATCTTTCCTTGGCTATAGAAAAATGTTTGTTGTCGAGCCACAAAAATTAAGAAAAGTAACTGAATATACCAAATTAGTTAGTCGGCAAGGATACTAAACAGGTCAATCTATAACAACATTGGTTATATTCATTGTTCGAGTCACTCGAACACTCTACTACAGACAGATCAATTCAGTGAGGGTTAGGGGGTGAATTTTTTTTCCGGAAAAAGCTGCGCATCTCGGTTTCTATTCGTGCTACAGAAAATCAATGCATACCGTTGGAAAGCTATTAAAAAATTAAGGTAACCTTTAAGAATGGTTTTTTTTCAAAATTCGCCCCCACTTTTTCACAAAACGCCAAAAAACTGCAAATTTGAGGCGGCCGAGAGAATGGTCGGTGGTCCGCCACTAAACACACGCTTGCCGGGTGGAGTCGAGCGGCGGTAAGTATCAAGGCGTTGGGCGCGCGGCTCAAGGTGGCACCCGTCCTCCAAGCTCGCTGTGGGAACTCAGCGGTACGACGGATGAATGCGTTAAGGCCTCGAGTACAAATTATTGTTACCTACATATTGCATATAGCAGGTGGTAGGCAGGCATTTATATGCTATAAATATTATTGGTATATTATTGGCAGGTGGTAGCAGGCATAGTAGGTGGTTACCTACATATTACATATATATTGTTACCTACACTTTTAAACAGACTTTTCTAAACTATTGTTACCCTATTTACAATTGCCTGACCATGACGAAAAATTGTCTTGTTTATTTAGCTATTTGATAATAATTTTACTCTAGAACTGAACGGAATACGAACTCGAACACGTTTCACACCTAGGTGTGAACGCCTATTTACTGGTTAAAAAATATCTAATGATGATCAAATTACAATGGAAATTACGTTCTGGTCCCCAAGGGGTTAAACCCCTGACCTGGGTTGACTGTTGCCCAGCTTCCCAATATACAAAAATAACAGGTAAAATAACAGATTAACACGACTTTGCTGTGCTTGTCATGATAACAACATTAATCATTAATAAAAACGTCTTTCTAAAGCAGGCAAACTTTTATATCATCAAAAACTCCATTAATCAGCATGGCATCACGCAAAATAAGTTAAGGTTTTTCAGGATTTAGGAATACGCGATATCTATCCATGAGGCATTAGGTAGAGTGACAACATGTATATCTTTCACCGGCAGGAAATTAGTGTTCACCGCCATAAATACTCAACTTAAGAAGCCTTGACGAATGATAAGATGACCACCAACCTCCAGCAAAACGACAAACATAGCCAGGTTGACATTTAAGAAAACCTGGTCAGCCGTGGATTATACCCCTTAAGGCCCAGAGCGTAATTTCCATTGTAATTTCGCTACCATTAGATGACTTTAATGAATATAAGCAATAATTTATATATATGACATGGTCCTTGTCCACTAGCTAAATTGTCAAAGTTAATTGGTTAAGTTACTTTTTGTAATTTTATGGCTAACAACAGACGATTTTATATAACAAAGGAAATATCTGGTCGTGAAGGGGTTAAATAGGTGTGTGTGTATGTATGTATGTGTGAACTGTAATTGAAACTGTGACGCTTGCAAGACCACATTGGACACCGTAACATCATCAAACCATCGTTTCAGCTGCCAGTATACTTCATCTGATCCTCAACTAGTGACGAAGGAAGACTACTGAAGCTGCGGCACTTTTCAAGAGTCTACCATAAGTGAAGGTGTTCTCTAAAGTCCCGGGCAAACTGAGGGTCATGTCCAGCCATAGACTCCACGCCCCGTCAACTCCTGGAGGTCAGGGCACAGCGGAGGTCAGGGCACAGCGGAGGGATAAGACACTTCACCCCATTTTTTGTTGCGGTAAAGAAAAGCTGGTGTCGTGTTTTCGTAACCTTCAGAGTGAAAGGCCTAGCGAGCTAACTAGAAGCCTCAAGACACCTTTGGGGCTACAATGACCTTAACCCTCCCGGAACGGTATACTTTTTAAGGCGTGGTGGTTAAAAGGGTTTTCTTCCCCCCTTTGAAGCTATGGTGCCTTTTAGCCAACCTCCTAATCACGTAAAAGAATGATGAGTAAAAGCCGTGACCAAAGCAGCGACGACCCACTAGGATAAAGGTCGTGGCGAGCTGGCGTTGTACTGTACCAGAATGCTCGGGCATCAATAGGGATTTTGTGGTGAAAATGAGTGAAGTCTCTTTCTGTCTGCTTTATGGGGACGAGCGATTAGCGGGTTTTCTGTTACTTTTTTTTCTGCCTTCAGCCAGTCCCCTGTGACGTAAAGAAAATATATCATCTTGGTGAAAACGAGGGATACTCATGCCTGTGTGGCCCGCCGCCTGGAGGCCTCCCTGCCCGGCACTCACCGCTGCGTCAGGACACTGGAGAGTCCTGGCGGGTGACGGAGTCTGGCCATTAAGGATTCTGCAAGGCTGTAATGGTATCTATGGGCGACACGAGTCTTTACGATGCTTTGACTTTCTTGCAGGACTATCGTCACGGAGATGACAATCAACCATGCAGCTACGTCAGGAGGGCGGCTCCCTGCTGCTGGTTGCCTCACCTGAAGGCGGTTAAGGACGAAAGCCCGTGACGCCAGACAACAGAAAGATGCCGCAACATGGCTGAGAACATTTGCAATACTGAATGTTTTTGTCCCGAGCGGCAAATAAGTGAAACTTGAAGAGAAAGGAAACAGCTTCAACATATTTGGGAAAAAAGTACGGTTTGTAGCAAGGGCACCTTCACGTGACGACCACACGTACACGCGTCGAGGCCATGTACTGGCCTTATGCATGAGAGAAAGCTTCACCGTTAACGGCGAGGATATCCCATTAGTGTGTGCAGCGGTGCGGGGCAAGGAACCGGGAGAGTGTATGGCACAGCGCTACCTTGACTTGGTAACACCACACGGGAGGTACACAGCGACTCCTTAGAACACTGGGGGGCGGCAGAGCAGGGGTGGGGAGGGAGGGAGGGAGGGAATATTGCCGCACTGGGTCCATCCGACAATACGAAAAAACAACAACTTGATGCAACTCCAAAACGAAAGTAAGGTGAATGATTGGCCTCCCCGGTGTGTGGCCCGTGGGAGTGCCGGGCTCCAGGGTGGCGCGGCACAAAGGGCGCCACGGGGCACTACAGCGACGAGCAGGTCCAATGGCAGCCTCAACTCATGCCATCCGCGGCGAAGATAATTATGCGACGCAAATATCTGTATTACTTGTTATAGCCTTGAGGGCGGGGAAGCCAGCCAGCCAGCGGGATATCGGCACCAGCAGCCATGACAACAATCACCACCACCAACACAACCACCCCGTACAATATATGTACGTACAAATATTGTACGTACTTAACACTATACATAAAAGTACGCTGCCCACAGACTTCAAGTGCAAAACCAAACTCCCTCCCACAATGATAGCTAATGCAGTCCCCGAAAAAGCCATCAGCCACAGCCTTGACCACATGAGCCGCCCAAAGGCTAAATTAATAACGACAATGACATAAACTGATTGAAATTTGTAGTACATGACGCAGCAGCACTTTTCTTACTTTGCTGTGCTCTCTGATGCTGACAGCAGACCTAGAATGTGTATCTCTCTCTCTCTCTCTCTCTCTCTCTCTCTCTCTCTCTCTCTTCTCTCCTCTCTCTCTCTCCCTCTCTTTTTCCTCCCTCTCTCTCTCTCTCTCCTCTCTCTCTCTCTCTCTCTCTCCTCTCTCTCTCTCTCTCCGGCATCAACAAGTTCACCAAAAGGCGGCACAGTTATACATTAAGACATGTAGTAAGTGATTGTGCGTATGTTTGTATGTAAAGCACCGCTGCGAGAGGAAGATGACAAGGAAGAGGAAAATGAAGAAGAAAAATAGGAGAAGAAGGAAAGCGGAGACAACAACAAAGCGGAGGAAACTAGGTGAAGGTGACATTACGATGGTCAGAGAGGAAAAAGAAAACGAGGAAGAGGAGGAGGAGGAGGAGGAGGAGGAGGAGAGAAAGTCTGGGAGGAAAGAGAAGTGAAGTAGAAGGGGTCAGGGTCACATCCATACTGTTGTTGGCAATGTCGCCGTTCAGCCCAGGGTCAGGTCAAGGTGACTCCCGCGCTCACTCTGATAGTGAAAATATTAGAAGTTGAATTATAAGTTTCCTCGTCTACCTCTTTCCCAATCACTTGATTCTGATATTGCCATAGAAACACACACTCTGCGAGACATGAGAGAGGTAGGGCGGGGGGAGGAAGCATCTCTCTCTCTCTCTCTCTCTCTCTCTCTCTCTCTCTCTCTCTCTCTCTCTCTTCTCTCTCTCTCTTTTCTCTCTCTCTCTTCTCTCTTCTCTCTCTCTCTCTCCTCTCTCCCTCTCTCCTCCTCTCCTTCTCATCTCTCTCTTCTCTCTCCTCTCCTCTCCCTCCCCCTCTCGCTCTCCCCGCGCATCAACAAGTTTTAGCAATGCAACAGTCGGAGAAACTTTGACCTTGAACACCAGTGGAGGGAAGCGACCAACACCTCCAGCAGACCTACCCTTCAGCTCTCTCCTCGTAACCTGCTGCTGCTACTGCGTCATCGCCCCCTCCAGGCTGTGACCCAACCGACTCTCTCCGCCGCCGCGACCACAACTCTCTCCCCCAGACCCGGCGGGGTAGGCGTGGAGGAAGAAGTGAACCAACGCAGGAAGAGTGAGCGCGGGAGTCACCTTGACCTGACCCTGGGCTGAACGGCGACATTGACGCAATAATCAAGGAGACGTGGAAACACTATAAGCTAACATTTTTCTCGCCTTTCTTCTTTCTGGACAATAACGAAATGAACGAGAAAAATAAGCATCATCGTAGACTCATGAGACATTCTTTACGTCACTGCGAGAAACTTAAGGTCATAAAGGTCATAAAACGGGAGCAGATCATCGTCCTTATCGTACACTCAGACTCAATGACCCGGCGGTGCCTGAGTGACGGACTGGCGGGGAAAGCGACAAGACGGAAGAGGAAGAAGGGAGGAGCGGAGAAGGGGCCGCGACCTCCAACCCAATAAACAAACCATAGTAATAAGTCATACCTCATCCCTCACCCCCACACACCCCTCCCTTCCCGCCCCAGCCTCATACGCATCACTCAGGTCACCCTAACTGTTCCCTATAGATAAAAATAACTGGTTTTTTCACTGTTCCTGTTTTCTCTTTGTTATGATCCTCCGGTGATCATGTCCTGGTAGCATGTTCCCTAACTTAATGCTAGTATGTGGTTTCCGAGTGAAGACGCTTGGTTGTAGCTCCGAAACTAACCATAGGATTTCCTCGAAAATACCCTCATTGGGATGCCCACTCAAAGTTACCATAATAAGTCCACGAAACCTAACCTACCCTAACCGTAACCTAACGTAACCTAACTTGACGTGTTCAAGAGTAAACGCGACATACTGTTCCAGAAAACGGGTATATGCGTCCCGGTAACTGACTGGACTCAACGGTGGTGACAGCAGTAAACAAGTAGTAAAGAGAAATAGTAGTAGTAGTTGTAGTAGTAGTAGCAGTCGTAGTAGCAGTAGTAGTAGCATGAGCGTTAGAGGAGGTGTGTAGAGGTAAGGGCGATATCTCAGTTACGTCATGTCCCCAGCGTCGACACACACACACACACACACACACACACACACATACACACACACACACACACACACACACACACACACACACACACACACACACACACACACACACACACACACACACACACACACACACACAGAGGGGGCGACAGATCAGTCAACGTCGTCGCCACCGTCACCGTCATCGTCGTTGCCCTCCATACAACAGTCTAGTTCCGTTACAGCGTCGCATGGTGCTAGTGGCTTCTCCCGCGTCCCCTGTCAACCCTCCCTTCGCTGCGTCTAATCCATCCCTTCTGCCCACAGTCTAACACTAACTACTAAGCTACTAACCACTAACTACACTAACTAAACACTAACTACTATCTACTAACTACACTAACTAAACACTAACTACTACTAACTAACTACACTAACTAAACACTAACTACTATCTACTAACTACACTAAGTAAACACTAACTACTACTAACTACACTAACTAAACACTAACTACTACTAACTAACTACAGTGCTTCTGCCCTTTATTAGTCTCATCTCCTCGGCCTTCAAACCTTTTCAACTTCGTACTCATCATCATCATCATCATCATCATCATCATCATCATTGTACCTGCTTACATTTTTCCTCCCACGGTATCAAAATAATCGGAATTCATATAATGTCTATACATATTGAAAGCACCGATCTTTCATAGCAATACAGACGTACCGATCGGACATACTCACTATTGCTTGCGTTTTATGTTATATATAGTTAGTAACTCACTGAGTACTTTGAATATTTATTTTGTTGTGTGTTTGTGTGTGTCGTGTGTCCTTTATTGTGTGTGTGTCTTGTGTGTGTGATGTGTGTGTGTGTGTCGGTGTGTATGGTTTTTGTTGTGTGGTCGCAACAACTTCCACGCCTAGCTCGTTATCATCCGGGACTAAATCATAAAAAAAACACGTATAATCGCGAAAAAACCACAAGTTCTCAAATTTTATCTATTCGTGAAGCGAGGCATTAATGGGTTACGTGAAGTACGGTCACGGGACCACCACACACACACAACACACACACACACACAGAACACACCCAAAAAAAAAAAAATCAAGCGGCGGTGAAGCTGAAAGTCATGCTGCCAAGTATAGGGTGACGAGAGGGGTCGGGGGGAAACACAGCGAGCACAGAGACTCAAGGTCATTCTATAGCACATGTAAAGGCACATAAGTCATAGCGCAGGAGGTAGTGCGAGGGTAATGGGCTATATACGTAGCTAGTGCGGAGTCAATTGGGAGTTTTAAAAGGAGTTAGACAATTTAGTAAAGGATTCAAACTGGAAAAGCGTAGATTTAAAAAAGAAATAGGGAAAAACTGGTTCACAAATAGGGTGGTAAATGATTGGCATGGACTCAGTCGTCAGGTATAGTTAGTGCGGAGTCAATAGGGAGTTTTGAAAGGCGGCTAGACAATTACATGGATGGGGATGAAAGGTGGATGTGAAAGGAGTGTGAAGTAACAGGAACTATCACGTGTAGGTCTCACGGCCTCTTGAACTTCCTTATGTTCTCATTTCTTATATTCTGATAAAACCTTGCGTTATTAGGTGAAGCAGCGCTGAGACATGATAGCAACAGTATTAAAAGCGGAAAAAATGATCCGCACACGAAGAAAATTGATGTAATAAATAGATAATACGTATATGTAATAGAGTAGTGGAGGCGGGGCAGGCTGCATCGAGGGTAGGTTGCATCATTGCCTCTAACTCGCATTAACTTTTTTTATTATTATTATTGTTGTATTTGTAGTAGTAGTAGTTTATTGTAGTAGTAGTAGTAGTTATTAAGACGATGTACGTGTGATAGCATGCGAGTTAGAGGCAATGATGCAACCTACCCTCGATGCAACCTGCCCCGCTCTCCCCTAAATGTAAGCAAAAAAATTAAATGCGCACTATAAAATAGATACAGAGACTATAAATAGCTCGAAAACTAAGAAATATAGACCGGATACTTAGTAAAGGCTTAGAAATATAGAAAGATATAAGGATTGTGGTAAGTGAAGCAGAAATAGTGATGAAAAGTAAAAACAGACTATGTGGTGTGATGAACCGAGGCGAGAGTGCAAGGGAGTAAGGTTAGGCAGCATTAAGTTCAGAAAATATAAACTAAAAGGAAGGAAGATAATAGCTTACAGGCGCGATAGGCTTCAATGTAAAAAAAAAAGTAAATAAAAAAAAAATTCCGAGGTCTACCATTGTGGATTAGGCTCAAAGGTATCAGATTAACCCAGAAGAAGGGTTTCATAGCGCGATTCATTCACATGCGGGTAAGGGAAGGTGGAACAACAAACACCAGCAGCGCCTACGTCAGAAGAGGGCGGCGGATGCTGGGGGAAACATAAGATGGGTTGAGTATATTTATTATTTACTTCGATGTGTGAAAAGTAAAGGTAATGTAGCTATGCCTAATAAGGGATCGAATTATTACAGTGTTGATGATTTAATAAAGATAAAAAGAAAGGTGAGAAATAGGTCTTAAGAACATAAGAACATATGAAAATAAGGAAGCTACAAGAGACCGTGAGACCTACACGTGGTAGTTCCTGTTACTTAACACTACCTACATCCACCTTTCATCCCCATCCATGAAATTATCTAGCTCCTTTTAAAGCTCCCTATAGACTCCGCACTAACTACTACCTGATGACTGAGTCCATTCCAATCATTTACCACCCTATTTGTGAACCAGTTTCTCCAGGAACATGCTACTTTTTCTTTTATCGCGCAAAGTGCCCAGAGCTTTCTTCTTACCTAACTATCAGGCTGTCACAACTTCCTGGATCGTACCCACTCTAGGAAAATTTTCAACCCCGTATAACAACTTTGCTGACTTGCTATACACACACACGCACGCACACACACACACACACACACACACACACACACACACATACACACACACACACACACACACACACACACACACACACACACACATACACACACACACATACACACACACACATACATACACACATACACACACACACACACACACACACACACACACACACACACAGTCACACACACACACACACACACACACAGGTCACCTCTATCGGAAGAAGTGCTTCGTCATGAGTACATGGTTACCCCTGACCTTTTCTGCGTAAATGTGTGTGTGTGTGTGTGTGTGTGTGTGTGTGTGTGTGTGTGTGTGTGTGTGTGTGTTGGTTGTGGTGTTGTGGGTGCTGTGTGTGTGTGTGTGTGTGTGTGTGTGTGTGTGTGTGTGTGTGTGTGTGTGTGTGTGTGTGTGTGTGTGTGTGTGTGTGTGTGCGCGTGTGTGTGTGTATTGAGGAGGGGAGGGAATACAGACATCCATATCACACACCTTCCCTTCATTTCCTACTCCTGCATTACGATCGCAGTGGCGTGGCAAGAGTCCGTATATAGCAGCGACTTAACGGACGGACTCAACGGTGGTGACAACAGTGAACAAAAGGAACAACAGTAACAGTAACAACAGGAAGTAAACAGGAACACTAACAACAGTAAGCGACGGCCGGCACCGAACCCTACCTTGAGGCACTTGCTTATTTTTTTTCGATAAAGCGGTGACCTGCATCCTCCTCATGAGTCTGGCAATACGATGCCTACATGCTGTGTTGCGAGGTGGAGCGACGCGCCGGGGGCATGACCAGGCGTGGCTTGCCTTAGTGGACTCTACACTCTATTTTTTTTAACGAGGCGAAAATTCCATTCTATCTTAAGATCTCATGCTTAAAAGTTATGCATATGTTTACCTGATAATAGGGTTACGAATAGCAGCAAACACAGGGGATGAAAACGGAGACTTACACCAAGAATAGAGCGAAAAGAAAGGAAGACATACGACACGTGGAAGCACAAGAGAGCCTTGCCGTGATCCGCCGGAAGCACCTCAAGAAAGGGAAACTGTTGGAGCAGGCGCGCCTTCGGGGCCGTGTAGGTACGGTAGGTAGGTAGCCGTAGGTAGGTACGGGGCCGGGTAGGTACGTGCACTTCTACTTTTATCATTACTGCTGCTAATGCTGCTAATGTTGCTGCTACTACGTTTACAACTAGAATTAGTATATATATGTTCACTATTTATTACTACTACTTCTACTATTAATACTGTTGTAATTAACATAACAACAGTAAGAGCAAAAACAACGGCAACAAAGTTCAAAGAAAAGAAAGTAACCGGAATACGTTTTTGCATTACATTATTGAAAAACTGCCACGGGATTTGACAGGAAAGACTGAAGGAGAGACAGACTCTAAACAACAACAACAACAACAACAACAACAACAACAACAACAACAACAACAACAACAACAAAAAGATGGCTACGCAAAGCTTTAACATGCCAAAATGTGCAGCATCATGAAAACCGTGCAACAGTTTATTTTTTATGTATGGTATTCATTATTATGGTATTACCGTAGATAACACTATAGTCGCCACGGTGCACTATGTCGCCAGGCGCCATATATTACGAAGTTCACCACTAAAGCATCACTATAGACTTGTATGTGCCACAGAAGCGGCATGTACAGTAGTTTATGTACCTGTCTTCAGTGACACATACAAGTTTGTAGTGGTACTAAAATTCATAATATATGGCGCCTGGCGACATTAGTGCACCGTGGCGACTATAGTGTTATCTACGGTAATGTTTATTGTTAATGTGTGGTATTTTTGTTTTTGTTTTTTTGATGCCTTATTTATTATGTTTTTTAATGCCTTATTTATTATGTTTTTTTAATGCCTTATTTATTATGTTTTTCTGATGCCTTATTTATTATGTTTTTCTGATGCCTTATTTATTATGTTTTTTTGATGCCTTATTTATTATGTTTTTTTGATGCCTTATTTATTATGTTTTTTTAATGCCTTATTTATTATGTTTTTTTGATGCCTTATTTATTATGTTTTTTGATGCTTATTTTTATGTTTTTTGATGCCTTATTTATTTGTTTTTTATGCCTTATTTATTATTTTTTTTATGCCTTATTTTATGTTTTTCTGATGTTTATTTGTTTTTTATGCTTTTTGATGCCTTTTTTTATTTTTTTTGTTTTATTTATTATTTTTTTGTGTTATTTATGTTTTTTTATGTTTTTAAGAGAATATTTTAGTCAAGAATTGACGCCGAGTAATTGAGCGCAGGACGCAGGCGGTGACGGGCCACAGTCCTGGCGTCCCACAGACAGCACAAGCCACGCCAACAATGCTGTTATTTACATACTAAGAGAGGCGGAGAGAAAAGACAAAAAAAAAAGTGGTTTGAATAAGAAACACTCCTCTCTCTCTCTCTCTCTCTCTCTCTCTCTCTCTCTCTCCCCTCTCTCTCTCTCTCTCTCTCTCTCTCTCTCTCTCTCTCTCTCTCTCTCTCTCTCTCTCTCTCTCTCGCTCGCTCTCGCTCTCTCTCTCTCTCTCTCTCTCTCTCTCTCTCTCTCTCTCTCTCTCTCTCTCTCTCTCTCTCTCTCTCTCTCTCTCTCTCTCTCTCTCTCTCTCTCTCTCTCTCTCTCTCTCTCTCTCTTTCTTCACTGTATCACAAAATTCATGACCTTGGCAATGCAAGGTACAAAGATATGATAAGATTTACCATAACGGTGAACTGCAAGTGTCTTGGGGTTAAGGGCAGAGAAGGTTGAAGGAGGGAGAGGGGGTATGTAGGGGGGGACTGGGGGGAGGGAGAGGGAGTCTAGATGGGGGACTGAGGGATCTATAAGGGGGGGAATGGGGGTACAGGGGGACAGGGGGACTTATAAATAATCACTGCCAACACCACCACCACCATTACCAGGTTGAGAGATATGGAGAGAAAAGATAATTATCGATAGGTAAGTTTGTTAAGTGTAATATTATGATGTTTGCGGATTTGTATTTTCTATCTGTCTGTGTCTATCTTTCTATATGTCTGTCTGTTTCTCAATAGCTTATCTGTTCCACTGTTTAGTATTTGTCTATATCTATGTATCTAGTATTTCTCTACCCATCTATCTATCATACCATATAAACATTAACTGATCTATCTATTGGTCTTCTATTTATCTATCCATTTATAGCAATTCATAGCAATTTATAGTTTATCTCTTCCACTGTTTAGTATTTGTCTATCTATATATCTCTCTCTCTACCCATCTATCTATTTATCATACTATATAAACATCAACTGATCTATCAATTGGTATTCTATTTATCTATCCATTTCTAACAAGCATATAACAAATTAACAAGTATTTCTAACAAGTTAACAGTAACAAGTATCATAAGACGAAAACCTATAAGAGTTCACGCAAGGTTAGGAAGATGTCACAAGAGATCGGTGGTCGCTTAGTATTCTGTGAAGGTTAAGGGCATAAGGAAAGGAAGCAGAGGAAAAGGTGCAGAGGAAAAGGTGCAGAGGAAGTGAGAGGGGAGTGTATAAGGTGTTGAGGCAAGTCTTTTGTTGACCTGCACTGGGAGGAGGGGGAGGGTGGAGGGTGGGGGTTGGGTTGTGGGTAAGGGGGTGGGGGGGATGTTGTCGAGTGTGGGTGTCTGTCTGTCTCTCACACTACATTAGAAGGTCAGACAGGTCATACTGTTCCCGCTGAGATGACGAGGGGAAGCTCTCTCTCTCTCTCTCTCTCTCTCTCTCTCTCTCTCTCTCTCTCTCTCTCTCTCTCTCTCTCTCTCTCTCTCTCTCTCTCTCTCTCTCTCTCTCTCTCTCTCTCTCTCTCTCTCTCATATACACACACAACACCCCAGACTTAACATATTCTTTCCAAGGTCACAAATAAAAAAAAAATCATCGAACTTTTCTCTCAAAATAAAAATAAATCTAAAAATAAAACACAAACGCTACAAATAGAACTAATATACAAACTCTAGAAAAAATGTGAAGCTAAAAACAGCTCTTAAATATCGCATTCTCTTTTCTTGCTATGGGATATTTGTGTAATAAATCCAATGCCAAATAATGGTCTATTCTACAGTATCCAATAACCAAATAATATTGAATCTAAATCATACGTTTCTATCTACTTAAACTTTCTAGGACAAAAGACTGTACACACGAACACAACGCATACGGTACATGTCACAGAGACGAAAATGACTTAAGAATATAATTATATCGTGAATGGGATGTGAGAATTATACAGTTTAGTGAATAAAACGATACGGATGGAGAGAAAAAAAGAAAAAAATGAGAATGGAAGAGGAAGAAGGAGGAATGGAGAGAAAAGTACAAGAAGGGAAGGGATAGGGACTAAAAATTTCATCATCGAGTTGAGAAAGCACACACACACACACACACACACACACACATACACACAAACACACACACACACACACACACACACACACACACACACACACACACACACACACACACACACACATACACACACACACACACAGACACACACACACACACAAACACACACTCGATGGTCAGGTTGATAACGTGCTGGTCTCCCATTCTGTGGGTAGGCGGTTCGAATCCTCGCGCTCTCGGGGATTTTTCACTGACAATTTCGGGCGGTTACTGTCCCCCTTGAACAAGGGGATGGGTGTGTGTGGTGTGTAAGATCCCAACATTGCCCAAAGATCGGTAATAATGAGCTCCAAGCTCGCACTGAGAGGGTGAAAACTGGCGATCGTGAACCAGCTCGCGTGGACAAGACCATGGGTGAGTAACACCCACACACACATCCACGAGTACCAAAACATCGCGAGCTCGTAGCGTAGAGTTGTCTCTATGACAACGACCGAGACAACGGTAACGTTGTCTCGGTAACCTCCCCCCCCCCTCTAACACACACTCCTCCTCTTTCTCATCCCCATCACTTAACCACGCGAAGAATAATAATAGCTGGATGTATGGTTTATTTCATCAACTAAGATAAGAATCATACATACACACAGGCAAAATAATATTCTTTGAGTAATCCATCTAGATCAGAACACCAAGTAAGCCTCCACAACCTATGGGAAAGATATGCGAAGGACTATTTGGATGCATCAATGTGGGAGTCAAGTAATGCCAAACACACTTGCTCCTATTCTAGGTTTTTTTAGCGAGGTGAAAAATCCTGACCCTTTGCTGCTTATTGACTGATATTTTATGCCAGAAGGGAATACTATGGTTCTTCTAAATTTTAGCTGTATTTTATCATAGTTAACCATATTATCAGGTAAACATAGGTATAGTTTTAAGCATAAGACCTTACATAGAACGGAATTATCGCCTCGTTCAAAAAATTAGACTATAGTTCCCCCTGACGACGCCTTTCTCACAGGGGTAAAAAGGTGGAGGACAAGGAGTTGGAGGTTTCCCTGGTGTGTCTCACTGTGTTGGGGTTCTCGGTGTCTGGCGGGCTCACGGTGGCGCCCAACACCACCTCGGCCGCCACAAGCACCGGACAGACCCCTTCAGGAGACCCGCTGGCCACGGCTATGAAGGCTGAGCTCGCGGCAGAAAAAGGCGAACTTTCTGAAGAGCTTTGCGCGGCGAATGAGGATATGGACGAATAAGAGGTTTTAAGAGGAAGAGGAATTAAGAGGACGAATAGAAAGATTAAAGAGCTTTGCGCGGTGAATGAAGGTAACAAGACCACAAGTGCAGGCAAAGCAGGGGAGCTCTCGGCCAGTGAGAAGATGAATGAGAGCAGTGTTTTATCTGACAAAGCCCAACCAAAGTAGAAGTTGTAGAGATATAACGTGAAGCATCTAAAGTAGAAGTTGTAGAGATAAAACGTGAAGCATCCAAAGTAGAAGTTGTAGAGATATAACGTGAAGCATCCAAAGTAGAAGTTGTAGAGATAAAACGTGAAGCATCCAAAGTAGAAGTTGTAGAGATATAACGTGAAGCATCCAAAGTAGAAGTTGTAGAGATAAAACGTGAAGCATCCAAAGTAGAAGTTGTAGAGATATAACGTGAAGCATCCAAAGTAGAAGTTGTAGAGATAAAACGTGAAGCATCCAAAGTAGAAGTTGTAGAGATATAACGTGAAGCATCCAAAGTAGAAGTTGTAGAGATATAACGTGAAGCATCCAAAGTAGAAGTTGTAGAGATATAACGTGAAGCATCCAAAGTAGAAGTTGTAGAGATATAACGTGAAGCATCCAAAGTAGAAGTTGTAGAGATAAAACGTGAAGCATCCAAAGTAGAAGTTGTAGAGATATAACGTGAAGCATCCAAAGTAGAAGTTGTAGAGATATAACGTGAAGCATCCAAAGTAGAAGTTGTAGAGATATAACGTGAAGCATCCAAAGTAGAAGTTGTAGAGATAAAACGTGAAGCATCCAAAGTAGAAGTTGTAGAGATATAACGTGAAGCATCCAAAGTAGAAGTTGTAGAGATATAACGTGAAGCATCCAAAGTAGAAGTTGTAGAGATATAACGTGAAGCATCCAAAGTAGAAGTTGTAGAGATATAACGTGAAGTGTTCCCTCACATCAGGTCGAAGGAAGTTGAAGTGTAGTGATAGAAACAACAAGTAAGAGGAGGTGGACGAACGCTATAATGATCGGATATAATGAGTCTTTAAGAATATCACGCGTGGTTTGTGTAGAATGTAGAAATTATCAACTTGAAGGGATTTCTATAGGGTTGCAGATCGTCATTTGTGTGTTTAAACTTCATTGTATCAAATTTTTCAGTCTGGTATGTTTATTGGTAGACTTCAAGATGATTTGCTATATTTTCACTATGTAAAGAAATAAGTAAAGTAATATTAATAAAATAATATGTATAATAATAAGTCAACAAGTCAAGTAATAAGTATAGTAATAAGTACAGAAATAATAGCAAATTAATAATAAGTAAAGTATAAGTACCGTGGCGCCACCTCACCTGCACTTCAATCTTGATATCATAAACATAGAGTCTGATTCTATTCATGGCATCTGAATCCTTTCCTTCCCCTTTTTTTTTCATTCGTAAATCGGTTCTCAGACCTGCCACATACGCTTACTCACCACAAACCAAACTCAATCGTCTTATCTATGAGAAAAAAAACACAACTAAACTTAATCGTAATATTATGGTATATTTTTCCGTCATTCTTCACGCAATTATCTCACTTAATTTAATCTTTTTTTTGGGGGGGTTCATATTTTGATTAATGATATACGTAGGCGGTGAATCAAAGGTAGCAACGTTGGCAGGAAATCATTGGGAGGCCAGTCAATGAGTAAAACAATAAGAAAACACGAAAAGATCAGAACAAAAGCGTTGATTACTCATACGTTCCGATATTGAATTAGGTTAGGTTAGGTTAAGTTAGGTTTGGGTTAGGTTAGATTATTAGAATGTCTGTAATTTCTAAGCAACACTATTATGCTTCATTCACGGGTTTTAGCTAGGTTTAGATTTGAGATAGAAATAGGCGGGAGCTAGCTCACTAAAAGGGTGGCTATTGGTAAGATTCGAATGATGAGCGAGCAGGGTAGGGTGCACAACAATGGGTTTCAGCTATGTTCAGATTTAAGACGGAATTAGGCAGGAACTATATAACGGGACGGGACTAATATAACGATAGACGGGAACTTATAGAACACTAATACGGTGGTAGATGGCAGGAATAAGCATAGCAGTGAGGGTGGTGAGCGGGGAACATGACAGAGCATTGGAAGAAGGTCAGATGATTTCACGAATGGTTGGGATGACGGATGGTTGGGTATAAGCAGATGCCAGGTGTCAGTGGGCCAAGGTGCACACTTCCCCTGTTGACATTCTCCCGCACACGCGCTAGGCTGGCCGCGTGCTACACAGAAGGCACTACAAACAAGCCTATGGAGTACTGTCTACCTATACGGATATCCTGACCCCCTTTCCCCCCCTCCTACCCTTCCGCTCTCCTCATTGCCAAAGGTAATGAGGAGGAAAAGGGGCATAAGTTGAGAGTATAATATACATACATATATAATTTTATATCTATTTATATTTATATGCGTATCTATTTATCTATCTATCTGTGTGTGTGTGTGTGTGTGTGTGTGTGTGTGTGTGTATGTGTGTGTGTGTGTTTGTGTGTGTGTGTGTGAGTGTGTGTGTGTAAGTAAGTAAGTAAGTAAATTTATTGCCATTACAAAAGCACACGAATATAATTGAATATATAAAAACAAAAACGTAATGATGGCACGGTCTGTCGAGCATAAGCTCTTTAGACAGACAAAATCGTAACTAATTGGTTGTTCAGTAGTACAGGCATTATAAGTGACAAACTATACAATATGAATAACACCAAAAAAAATATATATGAAAAAAACATTTCTAAGCAAATACAGACAATCGACACAGTTTCAACACAAGTTTATAAAGTATTTTGACTATTTAATAAATAAGTCTTTATTTTCTTCTTCAATTGTAGTAAATTTCCAGCCTCCATCAGACTTTTTATTGCAATAGGAAGAGAATTCCATATCTGAGGACCTTCACACAACACACTTTTATTATAGAGGGACGTACGAAACTGTGGACACACTAAATTAATACTATTACCCCTAATATTATAAATATTTCCGACGAAATCGAAAACCTTATTTCCTGGGTAGAGTTTAATGTTTTTATAAATAAGCAACATTATGAAATATTTTCTAATTAATTTGAAATGTAATATATTGAGCTGAGGATATATATGATTTGTGGAAGCAAATTTTCCCATAAATAGAATGCATCTCATGATTTTATTTGGGCTATTATCAATTTATTTAGGAAAGATGGCCATGTACAACCCCATATGGAAACGCAATAAATCAAGTGAGGGTAACACAATGTATAATATATACTTAACATAGATTCAGTTGTAAGTTTGATGGCGGACCCTATACAATATACCACATATTTTAGATAATTTCAGACAAACTTGATTAATGTGAAAGCTCCAGTTTAAGTTCTCGTCAATATTAATTCCTAGAAATTTTGTATGAGGCACACGTTGAATTGATTGACCTTTTAATGACAATGGAGGCATAATATTCTTAATTGATCTATTTTGGAAAAGTATGTAATTGGTTTTGGCAATATTGAGGTGCAATTTATTGGACTCTAGCCATTGATTTATTAGATTTAATTCAAGATTTAAATTTATATGTAAAGAGTCAATATTTGTATCGGCTAATAAGAGACTAGTGTCATCAGCATAAATAGTACATTTAAATTTTGTGCTAGCATTTGGTATATCATTAATATATATGAGAAAAAGTAGAGGCCTAGAATAGATCCCTGAGGTACACCTTTAGTTATAACTTTGAAAACTGAATACATGGAATTACAATATACACTTTGTGACCTGTTACTGATGTAGCTCTTCAATAACCGGTGAGTAATGCCCCTTATCCCTATATGTTCAAGTTTATCAAGAAGTATGTTATGATCTAAGGAATCAAAGGCTTTGGATAGATCTAAAAATATTCCAGCTACATAGAATTTACCTTCCAAGTATTTATATACATCATTAACAAATTGTAAGATTGCTGACTCTGTAGAGTGGTTTGATCTAAATCCATGTTGACAATCTGTTAGTAGGCGGTTTTTTCTCAAGGTAGTTAACAAGGCGAGTGGAGAGTGCCTTTTCAAACAATTTGCTAAATGCTGGAAGAATCGAAATGGGTCTGTAATTATTAATATCATGCTTACTACCTGATTTGTGCAGCGGAATTACCTTTGCCTTTTTAAGCTCACTTGGAAAGATACCGGTCATAAAGGAGAGGTTAATTATGTGTGTTAAAGGAGTAGAAATGAAAGAGGCGGTGTGTCTTAGTAGTTTGGGTGAAATATCATCATATCCTGCCGCATCAGACTTAATGCCTTTTAGGAAGCTCTCTATTTCCGTTGGTTTTACAGGAGTAAGGTACATTGAAAAATCAGGAGGATTGCGTAAATATTGATCATGTGAATTGTTATTTAAGGTGGTGTTGTTTGATGAATTTCCAAAACTTAAGAAGTGGTCGTTAAACTTAGTTGCAGTATCATTACACAAGGGTTTTAGCTCTATTGAATAGTCCTTTGAAGCAGAGGAATTTCTACCAAGAATTTCATTAATTGACTTCCAGTGTGACTTAGGATTACCTTGAGACTGCTTTAGTTGATCCTTATAGTACTTATTTTTTGCAGCTCTTAGCACAGTTGTTAATTTATTTCTGTAAGTTCGATAAAATTCACGAAATGTTATTGGCCATTTATTTGCAAGTCTTTCTAACCTGTGTTTTTCTTTGATGCTGTTCTTTAAGCTGGAGTGATGTAAGAATTTTTATGATCATTTGTTTAACTCTAATCTGCTTCACTGGAAAATGTTTTTGGAACAGAGTATCAAACTGGTGGTAAAATAAATTGTAAGAATCATCAGGACAAGCACAATCAAGAATAGGTGTCCAATCCAGTTGAGAAATATCATTATTGAAAACCTCTAAGGCAGCATTCGTTAGACATCTTTTGTAAATAAATCGCGATTTACTTTTTCTCACAGCTTGATGCCTGAATTGTGAGACTACTGGGAAGTGATCAGTTGTATCGTTATGTATTACATAATTTTTTGTATTCATTTCAACCTGTGTTGACCATATATGGTCAATAAGAGTGGCAGTTGTGTCTGTGACTCTGGTGGGCTTAGTGGTTAAGGGGAACAAAGAAAAAGAGTACATTAAATTAATGAATTCATGAACCGAACTATTATCATTATGTTTCAGCAAGTCAAGATTAAAATCTCCTATCAAGTGAATACCATGATATTTCCTATTATTTGCTAATAATAAAACTTCTGTTAATTTATCAAAAAAACTGCTGATGTTGCCACTTGGAGGTCTATAAATACACATGACTAGGAATAACTTGTCCATGATCTTAATGTCAATACCTAAACATTCTAAGGAAGATTCTAGATTTGAGAGATCAGTAGACACAGAAGAATGATAGACATTTGAGATGTATAGTGCTACACCACCTCCATATCTATTTCTACAATTGGTGAAAAGGTTATAACCTGGTAACTGGTACACTGGGACGAGGTCCGAATCGAGTCTTGTTTCGGAAAAACCTAAAACATCAAATTTCATACATACATTAGATAAAACTGTATCAACAAAATATTGGAAGTTTGGTTGGAATAGAGCGTATATTCATAGCAAGAATGGTAAAGCTAACATCATTAATTGGTGCAGAAAAGGAATCCAGAAACAGATATTCAGACTTGGGAACACTCAGATGTCTTGTTTGAATGTAGAAGTTGTTAACATCTAACTCATTGTTATATTTATCGTCTAGTGTGATAAAGGGATCAAAGTTTAGGTTATGAAAATAATCATTAAATTTAGAAGATCTGCATAATCTATCAGAGTTAAGAAAATATATTAAATCTGAATTATTTATCGAAGCAAAGGGCAACTCTTTAAAGTACATAGTGAAGATAGATATGATATGATATGTAAGCATACTTGCTAATTGAACTTAGCATTTATTTCTTCTTGCGGTCGCGTAATTCTTTTCGTTGTTGACGTTCACTCTGATCTGACGTCTCGCTCACACTCGTCTGCTCGCTGGGCACCTCAACTGTGCCACTAGAAGTCGCGTTGTCGTCTGCTGTACCAGTAACGGCTCCCAGACGAACAACTGCTGCACTGCTAATGGCCACAGCACCGGATTCACCAGTGTCCACGCCCTTGGTACGCTCGGTGCCGGAGGCAGCGCCACCCACACCACAGGAGTGACCACCGGCACCGGTAGCTGGAGTGCTTCTGGAAGACGCGCCTCCAGCCGCTCCAAGTGTCGTCGCACTACCAGCGCCACCACGGGGAGCCACCTGGCCAGGGATGTTGGGTTGTTGAGTAGTTCTTTCCTTTATGATGAGTCTTGTGTGTTTAAAGAAGGCGATTTTACCATCCAATCTTGCTTGTTTAAGACGAGGTAGTTGACTATTCTTTATTGCTTGAGATGCATAACACAGGTCTTCGTTGATAAATATTCCCGAACCTTTCAGCTTCCTGGCATTCCTGAGAACAGTTTCACGATCGCTGAACTTCTCGAACCGCGCCACGATTGCACGGGAACGAGAGACAGCAATCGGTCCCACACGGTGTGCACGTTCAAGGTTCATTGTTGGAAGTAGAAGTTTTTCTTCAATCAATTTTGTTATCATAGTTGCTGTTTGCTCCCAGGTTTCACCAGCTGGCAGTTCATGAAATCCACTGAAGCGTAGATTATGGCGACGACTGTAGTCTTCTTGATAGTTGATTCGCTGTTCCATTTCGTCAACTCGAGTCTTATTGCCGTCAATTATGGTTTTGTTGTCTCTATCAGATTTCTGTAAGTCTTTGATTTCCGCTTTTAGATCATGAACTTGTGCTTGGGTAAATTCCAAGCTTTTAGTCAAATCACTTACTGTTGTTTCCAGTGAAACGATTCTTGACTTCATCTGATCGACGACAATGTCCATAGCAGATCGAAACGCTTGTTCCTGCGAGTTCAGAAGCACTTTCAGGGTATTTGAATCCATGGCTCTTAACTATCAGTAATTCCTTCACAGGTCCTGAATTGCTGATTAACTCCACGTAATATCCTCAAAATCTCTTTGGTATAAATCTTGAAAATGTAGAGTTGGTGTCACGAAGTAAACAACAGAGGAGCTATAGATGGAACGTGTTGCCTGTACTGTGGTTCCACACCAAGTGTCCACACACACCAAGTGTGTGTGTGTGTGTGTGTGTGTGTGTGTGTGTGTGTGTGTGTGTGTGTGTGTGTATGTGTGTGTGTGTGTGTGTGTGTGTATTCATCTAGTTGTATTTTACAGGGCTTGAGCTACACCCGTATGGCCCCGTCTCCATATCTATATTTTATCATTCATCCTTAGTGTTTAGTGTTGGCCGAAACCACCACCCCGGGAGGCGGGTCACAAACCCCCAGCTAACACCCGGTACCCATTCACAGCTGGGTGGAGAGGGGCTTGGGTTTTAAGGAGACCGCCCATCTTTCTCTGCTCCACCCGGGGATCGAACCCGGGACTTCTCGGTTGTGAACCAAGCGTGCTAACCACTACACTACGGAGTACCCCAACACACGAAGTACACACACACACACACACATACACGCACACACACACACAAACACACACGTGGTGTGTGTGTGTGTGTGTGTGTGTGTGTGTGTGTGTGTGTGTGTGTGTGTGTGTGTGTGTGTGTGTGTGTGTGTGTGTGTGTGTGTGTGTGTGTGTGTGTGTGTGTGTGTGTGTGTGTGTGTGTGTGTGTGGGAAGCTGTTCGTAAAATACAATAATAAATCTTCATACAATAAATACAAAAACACGACGTTTGTTTGTTTTTCTTGGTCCCCTTTCTCTTTCTTTTCTTTCTGGGTCAGGTTACGAAGGTCGGGGCGGGGCGGGGCGGGGCGGGGCGGGGCGGGGCGGGGAGGGGGGGGGGGGGGGAAGGAGGAGGGAAGGCAGCAGCATCTCGTGACTGCCGGAAACGTGTGTGGCACAACTTTCTTCGTGCTTTACTTTCTCGCCTCTGCAACAATGACGCGAGAGAGAGAGAGAGAGAGGGAGAGAGAGAGAGAGAGAGAGAGAGAGAGAGAGAGAGAGAGAGAGAGAGAGAGAGAGAGAGAGAGAGAGAGAGAGAGAGAGAGAGAGAGAGAGAGAGAGAGAGAGAGAGAAGAGAGAGAGAGGAGAGAGAGAGAGAGAGAGAGAGAGAGAGAGAGAGAGAGAGAGAGAGAGAGAGAGAGAGAGAGAGAGAGAGAGAGAGAGAGAGAGAGAGAGAGAAAAAAAAAAAGGGGCTGGTAAATCTCTTAAATCACCATTTTCTTACCACACACACACTACCACTCTCCTCGTCCCCCTTCCCCAAGACCACGGTACCCACCCAACCCGCTCCTGTAATATCCTTCCTCCCTTATACGATCCACACTGTCCCGCTAACATGCCAAGACGTCAAGTCAGTCGCGCGCTGTCCTGTCCCGGTGTGGCGATATAGAAGATCAGGCGGTACTGTTGGTCCTGCGCATGTGCAGAACTCGGTGGATGTAAACAAACAGACGACGCAGGCTGTTACTCGGACCAAATATCACGCTCTACCGTCAATAACACTATAGTAGCCACTGCGTTTATGTCGCCAGGCGCCATATATTACGAATTTTAGCACCCCTACAGATTTGTATGTGCCACTGAAGAGGCATGCACAGTAGTTTATATTATGTACTGTACATGTCTTCAGTGGCACAAAGTCAAGTCTGTCGTGATGTTAAAATTCGTAATATATGGCGCCTGGCAACATTAGTGCAGTGGCGACTATAGTGTTATTGACGGTAGGGCGGTATTTTAGGTTAATATATGTTAGGTAAATTAGGCTAGGTTAGGTTAGGTAGGTTAGGTAAGGTAAGGCTATGTTAGATTTAAAGACACCAATTTCTGAGCATGCGTAGGACCAACCATCACACCGGCGTTCTGTCAGCCCATCTCTTCCCTTTCAGCACCTTATGATGACACGCGTTCATTCTGACTGACCTTTATAAATAACTACAGTTGTATTTACTTAGTTGTAGCATACAGGAAAAGTTTTGATGCTCGTATTGTCCAGTCGCCATTCTTGCCCAGCCTGGCTTTCGATTCAACGGGACATTTCTTACATCTGGGTTTTCTTACAACAATCAATCAATCATTGGGGGCATACGCCGGGGGGCGCGTCGCCTCGCCCACCCTACGACGCCACTCCCGGGGGTCACCACGCGCGAGTTCCCATGCAGGCTCCTTTCCCATACCAAGCAGCTCTCGACAAGAAACATCAACTTGCCCCAGCCACGAGCCTTGTGGGCGCCCCCTTGGCCTCCTCCACGCCGGATTGTCTCTTACAGATACAACCCGATGGGAAGGATCGGTTTCAGGGTAGCGTGCCACATGCCCATATAGCCGAAGTTGGCGCTGACGGACTATGCAGGTAATAGGCCTCGATTCAGTCTCACGGTGCAATCGCTGATTTGACACGTAATCATCCCAGCGATACCCCATGATTCTACGAAGACACTTATTACCAAAGGCATTGATTCGTCTCTTCAAGTCACTATTTAGTGTCCATGTCTCACAACCATAGAGTAAGACAGGGATCACAAGCGACTTGAAGATCCGGATCTTTGTCCTTCTGCACAGGTACCGACAACGCCAAATACTCCCGCTGAGCGAGTCCATAACACCGTGGGCTATGCCAATCCACCGTAAGACTTCTTGACGTGACCCGCCGTCATTATGGACTGCGCTACCAAGGTATGTAAAACTTTCCAAGATCTCAATGTCCTCGCCACACGCATGAACAGACTGTACTGCTTCATCTAGTAAGTCTCCAAATACCTGGACCTTGGTCTTGAGCCAGGAGACCTCAAGTCCCAAAGGCTTTGCCTCCTCGTGCAGCGCCTCGAGAGCCATCACCAAGACCTCCAGCGACTCAGCAAAGATTACTGCATCATCGGCAAAAACAAGATCAGTGATCTTGGTGTTGCCGACGGATGCTCCACAATCACTTTGATCTACAACCTTGTCCAATACCCAGTCCATACAAGCGTTGAAAAGTGATGGGGCAAGGACACACCCTTGCCTCACTCCTGTATTCACAGGAAAGAAGCTGGATACACCTGCCCCACACTTCACAGCACTCTCAGTCCCAGAATACAAACCAGTTATCAAACCAATAGTCCTTGCAGGAATCCCTCGAAGTCGCAGAAGATCCCAGAGTGACTCACGATGCACTGATTCAAACGCCTTCTTGAGATCAACATAGGCTGCAAGCATCCCCTGTCGAAACTCACGTCGGCGCTCCACCAGGACACGAAGCGCTAGGATACGGTCCGTTGTTGACTTACCAGGCGTGAACCCAGACTGCTGAGGTCTCTGATGCTTCACCAGATGACTGCGAATCCGTGTCAGCAATAGATGGGTAAGCACCATGCCTGGTACGCTGAGCAGTGTAATACCGCGGTAATTGTTGCAGTCCTGACGGTCCCCTTTCCCTTTCCAGATAGGGACGACCAGCCCCCTTTTCCAGTCAGGAGGAATGGTACCTGATTGCCACACGGCAGTCAGGACAGCATGCAGCCCGCGGATTATGGCCTCACCCCCAGCTTTGAGGAGCTCCGCACTGATATTACAAACACCAGCTGCCTTTCCACCCCTCAACTTTGCTACAGCCTCTCTGACTTCGTCAAGAGAGGGTGCGGTTTCGTCAATGGGAGGATCGGCATCCACTGCCTGTAACCCAGTGGTGTGAAGCTGCTCAGTTGGAGGGTCCACCGTGAACAACTGCCCAAAGTACTCAGCCCAACGAGACATCTGCCCATCCATGTCCGACACGAGGCGCCCATCTGCTGTTCGAATAGCACTCGCCCGAGAAGGAGACTTGGAACGGAGCTTCTTCAGGGACGGAGCTTCTTCAGGGACGGAGCTTCTTCAGGGCTCGGTAGGCGGGTCGGAGGTCATTAGCGTTCAAATGACCCTCGACATCCTCAGCGAGACTCCTAACATACCTCTCCTTGTCTCTCCTCAGGAGGGTTCTAGTCCGGCGTGACAGAGACCTGTGCTGGTCCCGGTTCCCAGCCAGCCTGGCAGTGCGACTCTCCTCGATTTTCTCCAGCGTCTCCGTCGAGACAAAACCACGCCTTGACCTCGGGCGCTCCCCAATACACTCCTTGGCAGCCTGTAGAGTTTCACGTTTGAAGGTATCCCACAGTTCTACAGGGTCCCCGAGAGCACCGAGCACATCAAACCGATTTGAGACTGCCACCGCATACTCATGAGCACATGTCAAGTCCTTCAGTTTCTCAAGATGAAACACAGTATGGTTACCTCTTGAGATTCTTCTGGACTTGACATGAAGCTTAAGTGTAGCAACAACAAGTCTGTGATCTGTTCCAAAGAACTCAGCACTCCGGTAAACCCTGCAGTTCTGGAGGATCCTCCAACGAGTACTAACGAGGATGTGGTCGATCTCCTTAGCTACCCCTCCGGCATTACTATACCATGTCCAGCGGTGCAGCTCTGGTCTCTGATACCAAGAACCTGCAATTCTCAACCTTCTGGATCTTGCAAAGTTCAGAAGCAGAGAACTGTTGGTGTTTCTGGTACCGGAGCCATGGGGACCAACACATAACTCGTAGCCATCTCTCACAGTGCCAGTAGTAGCATTGAAGTCGCCCAAGACAATGAGTGTGTCCCGAGGAGGACACTGGTCTAAAACAGAGTCGAGTTTGGCGTATAACATCTCCTTCTCTTCAGTTTTACGCATCTCGGTAGGAGCGTACACTACAACAAGAGACATGAATTCTTACAACGGGAACTTTTTTATATCTAGGTTTTTCTAAGTTTTTATACGCCTTAACAGATAACTGTGTTGTTTCTTATGCCGCTTTTTTCAGTTTTTTTTCAAGTTTTTTCGATGTATTCTTGTGTCGTTTTAACCTTTTCCAAACGGAGCTTCTTTATCCACTTTCTCCACCTTCAGAGCTCTATAGGCTGCCCTCAGGTCTCCTCTTTCGCTTCTTTTTATTTTTTGTTTTCAGCAAATATAATCTCCTCTGTCTTTCTATAGGGTAGGTTTCAAGCTTGGTGCCATCTTGTTTCTGCTCATTGTATTCTCTTATTCTTATATATTTCTCTCCTTGTATGCGTCTATTAAATCACTGCAGCATATTATAAGTCTGGGCGAATCTGCGATACGTTAAATTCCTTAATCGTCTCTCTTTCAATTAGTTTTCCCGTCTCATCCCATTAGTGCTGTCGTCTCCTGCTGCTTCATTCATATATTGTGTTGATATATTTTTCCAACACCTGATATTGTTCTCTATTCTTAACATTTATCAACAAATTTACATCATGTGTGTGTGTGTGTGTGTGTGTGTGTGTGTGTGTGTCACTGTGTGTGTGTGTGTGTGTGTGTCTGTGTGTGTGTATGTATGTGTGCATGTGCATGTATGTGCGCATGTGCATGTATGTGTGCATGTGTATGTGTTGTGTGTTTGTATATACATGTGTGTGTGTGTGTGTGTGTGTGTATATATATATACATGTGTGTATGTATGTATGTGTGTGTGTGTGTGTGTGTTTGTGTGTGTGTGTGTGTGTGTGTGTGTGTGTGTGTGTGTGTGTGTGTGTGTGTGTGTGTGTGTGTGTGTGTGTGTGTGTGTGTGTGTGTGTGTGTGTGTGTGTGTGTGTGTCTGTGTGTTTGTGTGTGTGTGTTTGTGTGTGTGTGTGTGTGTGTGTGTGTGTGTGTGTGTGTGTGTGTGTGTATGTGTGTGTGTGTGTGTGTGTGTGTGTGTGTGTGTGTGTGTGTGTGTGTGTGTGTGTGTGTGTGTGTGTGTGTGTGTGTGTGTGTGTGTGTGTTGTGTGTGCGTGTGTATACGTGCCTCCCACCCCCAGCAAGGCATCGTGGCAGACTCACGCGGGGCGGCGGCACGGGTTTAAGCGCGTTTTTGCGGCCGCTCTGGCCCGGTCTGGACTGGGTTAGTCCCGGGCGGCCACTGTTTTTGCGAGGCAGTCTGGAACGGTTTAGCCCAGTCCAGTCCGGTGCAGCCCAGATAGCAGGACCACCTTGGACCAGTGTGGGGAGAACTGGCGCATGCGCACTACAGTCAGCGGGGATGACGACCAGGAGCTTCTCGTGCTGCTGATAAGACATGAAACACCATGATGGCCGACCATAAGACTAAACATAGACCACTGTATACCTGGACTGCGCACGGAATATCGGCCCGTCGCACAAGGGGCCGAAGTCGGAGGGCCGCTCGGATTCATATATATATATACGGATCATATAGACTGGTTTATCAGTATATATGATATACTGTAAGCTTCGTAAATGTTTGTTCTATAATATTATCAAATAAAAAACAGTAAAACACGCTAAAGAAATGCCATTACGTGACTGAAGAAATATGCATGAACTTAATATTCACTTCAACTCTTCGCTATTTAAAACTTTGCGAGTCAACTTTTATCATGAAGGGTATCAATAGAAGTGCAATGCTATTAGCTTTCCATTGCTATATTTCGTTATCTGATAAATTAATTAAAACCATGCATAAGTTAGCGTTAACCAAATAAATAAAATCATCAATCGGGTAATTTTCCCAATTGATGATGTTATTTATTTAGTCAACGCTAATTTATACACGGTACTAATTCATTTATCAGAAAACGAAATATATAAGTAAATAAATAACATCATCAATCGGGAAAATTACCCGATTGATGATTTTATTTATTTATTTAACGCTAATTTATGCATGGTTCTAATTAATTTATCAGATAACGAAATATAGCAATAAAAAGCTAATAAAATTGCGCTTCTATTGATACTCTTCATTATAAAAGTTGACTCGCAAAGTTTTAAATGGTGAAGAGTTGAGTGAATATTAAGTTCATGCATATTTCTTCATAGTCTCGTAATGGCATTTCTTTAGCGTGTTTTACTGTTTTTTATTTGATAATATTATAGAACAAACAATTACGAAGATTACAGTATATCATATATACTGATAAACCAGTCTATATGATAGTCCATAGACCACTATATCTCTTTGTCGGGCGCCCCGCGGGCCCCTATGCAGCCCCGCAATTCAAAACATTGTCGCGTGAACAGTCCAGGTATACAGTGGTCTATGGACTAAAGTAATTTCACGAAAAATTACAATATTCGCAATTTGCTGAAACATCTTGGGAAATTAATGTACCGTCAACAACACTATATTGCATTTCTGCCCGGAGGACTGCCCACTCGGTCCCCCAGCCAATAGGAACGACGAATGGGACGGGGCCAGTCTCGATGTATTTTCGCGACCATCAGTCCACCCTGACCCGGTCCGGACTGGACTGAACCAGGGCGGTGAAAGTCACGAATATGCGCTATTTTTGTGCCAGAACTTTCAACGATTTTTTTCCGCAACAGACGGACGGACCAGCAGGACTGACCACGGGGAGAAAATAGCATCGTAACCTACTTGGTGAGCGGCGGAGAGGAGGCCGAGGCGGGGTGGCGGGGATTCTTCGGCTGACACAAAAAGAATAGCAACAGCGACTTTCTTGCTGATCTGGGTCAGAGTGGCGAAGAAGAAATATCGAAGTTTAGGTGAAAGTGGCGAGACACGTAGTGGCAGCCGCACGACACGTTGCTCGGGCGACATAAAGATGACCTACAAATTATGCACGTCTCTATAGTCAGTCTTGGGGCGTCTTATGTATTCAGAGGGACAGTAATGCTATTCTGGGTGTTGCTCAATCGTGCAGTTTGTCACGTATGCAGGGAATGTGCTGTTACTAAATCCAGGCGTGAGGAAGCGGTGACTCTTTCTTACTGGTAGAAACCTAACATTCGGTGCTCCTCTATACCGATAGAAACCTAACATTCGGTGCTCCTCTATACCGATAGAAACCTAACATTCGGTGCTCCTCTATACCGATAGAAACCTAACATTCGGTGCTCCTCTTTACCGATAGAAACCTAACATTCGGTGCTCCTCTTTACCGATAGAAACCTAACATTCGGTGCTCCTCTATACCGATAGAAACCTAACATTCGGTGCTCCTCTATACCGATAGAAACCTAACATTCGGTGCTCCTCTTTACCGATAGAAACCTAACATTCGGTGCTCCTCTTTACCGATAGAAACCTAACATTCGGTGCTCCTCTATACCGATAGAAACCTAACATTCGGTGCTCCTCTTTACCGATAGAAACCTAACATTCGGTGCTACTCTTTACCGATAGAAACCTAACATTCGGTGCTCCTCTTTACCGATAGAAACCTAACATTCGGTGCTCCTCTTTACCGATAGAAACCTAACATTCGGTGCTCCTCTTTACCGATAGAAACCTAACATTCGGTGACCCTTCCTTACTGATAGAAACCTAACATTGGCTGACGCTAACATGGATCTTTATAGCATTGGATTGTTGTTCCTAATGTTACGTTATAGGACTGTGAC
>JACEEZ010000253.1:346267-353767 GCA_016584305.1 Chionoecetes opilio
TCAGCCCAACGAGACATCTGCCCATCCATGTCCGACACGAGGCGCCCATCTGCTGTTCGAATAGCACTCGCCCGAGAAGGAGACTTGGAACGGAGCTTCTTCAGGGCTCGGTAGGCGGGTCGGAGGTCATTAGCGTTCAAATGACCCCTCGACATCCTCAGCGAGGAACTCCTGACATCCCTCTCTTGTCTCTCCTCAGGAGGGTTCTAGTCCGGCGTGGACAGAGCCCTGTGCTGGTCCCGGTTCCCAGCCAGCCTGGCAGTGCGACTCTCCTCGATTTTCTCCAGCGTCTCCGTCGAGACAAAAAACCACGCCTTGACCTCGGGTGCTCCCCAATACACTCCTTAGCAGCCTGTAGAGTTTCACGTTTGAAGGTATCCCACAGTTCTACAGGTCCCCGAGAGCACCGAGACATCCAAACCGATTTGAAAACTGCCACCCCCATACTCATGAGCACATGTCAAGTCCTTCAGTTTCTCAAGATGAAACACAGTATGGTTACCTTTTGAGATTCTTCTGGACTGACATGAAGCTTAAGTGTAGCAACAACAAGTCTGTGATCTGTTCCAAAGAACTCAGCACTCCGGTAAACCCCGCAGTTCTGGAGGATCCTCCCAAAGAGTACTAACGAGGATGTGGTCGATCTCCTTAGCTACCCCTCCGGGATTACTATACCATGTCCCGCGGTGCAGCTCTGGTCTCTGATACCAAGAACCTGCAATTCTCAACCTTCTGGATCTTGCAAAGTTTAGAAGCAGAGAACTGTTGGTGTTTCTGGTACGGAGCCATGGGGACCCAAAACTATAACTCGTAGCCATCTCTCACAGTGCCAGTAGTAGCATTGAAGTCGCCCAAGGGCAATGAGTGTGTCCCGAGGAGGACACTGGTCTAAAACAGAGTCGAGGTTGGCGTAAAAACATCTCCTTCTCTTCAGTTTTTCGCATCTCGGTAGGAGCGTACACTACAACAAGAGCATGAATTCTTACAACGGAAATTTTTATATTTAGGTTTTTCAAGTTTAAAACGCCTTAACAGATAACTGTTTGTTTCTTATGCCGCTTTTTTCAGTTTTTTTTCAAGTTTTTTCGATGTATTCTTTTGTCGTTTTAAACCTTTTCCAAACGGAGCTTTTTATCCACTTTTCCACCTTCAGAGCTCTATAGGCTGCCCTCAGGTCTCCTCTTTCGCTTTTTTTATTTTTTGTTTTCAGCAAATATAATCCCTCTGCTTTCTATAGGTAGGTTTCAAGCTTGGTGCCATCTTGTTTCTGCTCATTGTATTCTCTTATTCTTATATACTTCTCTCCTTGTATGCGTCTACTAAATCACTGCAGCATATTATAAGTCTGGGCGAATCTGCGATACGTTAAATTCCTTAATCGTCTCTCTTTCAATTAGTTTTCCCGTCTCATCCATAGTGTTGTCGTCTCCTGCTGCTTCATTCATATATTGTGTTGATATATTTTTCCAACACCTGATATTGTTCTCTATTCTTAACATTTATCAACAAATTTACATCATGTGTGTGTGTGTGTGTGTGGTGTGTGTGTGTGTGTGTGTGTGTGTGTGTGTGTGTGTGTGTGTGTCTGTGTGTGTGTGTGTGTGTGTGTGTGTGTGTGTGTGTGTGTGTGTCTGTGTGTGTTGTTGTGTGTGTGTGTGTGTGTGTGTGTGTGTATGTATGTGTGCATGTATGTGTGCATGTGCATGTATGTGCGCATGTGCATGTATGTGTGCATGTGTATGTGTTGTGTGTTTGTATATACATGTGTTTGTGTGTGTGTGTGTGTGTGTATATATATATATACATGTGTGATGTATGTATGTGTGTGTGTGTGTTTGTGTGTGTGTGTGTGTGTTTGTGTGTGTGCGTGTGTGTGTGTGTGTGTGTGTGTCTGTGTGTGTGTGTGTTTGTGTGTGTGTGTGTGTGTGTGTGTGTGTGTGGGTGTGTGTGTGTGTGTGTGTTTTGTGTGTGTGTGTGTGTGTGTGTTGTGTGTGTGTGTTTTTGGTGCGTGTGTATACGTGCCTCCCACCCCCAGCAAGGCTCGTGGAGACTCACGCGGGGCGGCGGCACGGTTAAGCGCGTTTTCGCGGCCGCTCTGGCCCGGTCTGGACTGGTTAGTCCCGGCGGCCACTGTTTTTGCGAGGCGTCTGGAACGGTTTAGCCACAGCCCGCGGTGCAGCCCAGATAGCAGGACCCTTGGACCAGTGTGGGGAGAACTGGCGCATGCGCACTACAGTCAGCGGGATGACGACCAGGAGCTTCTCGTGCTGCTGATAAGACATGAAACACCATGAGGGCCCGACCATAAGACTAAACTAGACCACTGTATACGGGCCGATATTCCTGCGCACGGATATCGGCCCGTCGCACAAGGGGCCGAAGTCGGAGGCCGCTCGGATTCATATATATATATACGGATCATATAGACGGGTTATCAGATATATGATATACTGTAAGCTTCGTAAATGTTTGTTCTATAATATTATCAAATAAAAAACAGTAAAACACGCTAAAGAAATGCCATTCGTGACTGAAGAAATATGCATGAACTTAATATTCACTTCAACTCTTCGCATTTAAAACTTTGGGCGAGTCAAACTTTTATCATGAAGGGTATCAATAGAAGCCGCAATGTTATTAGCTTTCCATTGCTATATTTCGTTATCTGATAAATTAATTAAAACCAGGCATAAGTTAGCGTTAACCAAATAAAAAAATCATCAATCGGTAATTTTCCGATTGATGATGTTATTTATTTAGTCAACGCTAATTTATACACGGTACTAATTCATTTATCAGAAAACGAAATATATAAGTAAATAATAACATCATCAATCGGGAAAATTACCCGATTGATGATTTTATTTATTTATTTAACGCTAATTTATGCATGGTTCTAATTATTTATCAGATAACGAAATATAGCAATAAAAAGCTATAAAATTGCGCTTCTATTGATACTCTTCATTATAAAAAGTTGACTTCGCAAAGTTTTAAATGGTGAAGAGTTGAGTGAATATTAAGTTCATGCATATTTCTTCATAGTCTCGTAATGGCATTTCTTTAGCGTGTTTTACTGTTTTTTATTTGATAATATTATAGAACAAACATTTACGAAGATTACAGTATATTATATATACTGATAAACCAGTCTATATGATAGTCCATAGACCACTATATCTCTTTGTCGGGCGCCCCGCGGGCCCCTATGCAGCCCCGCAATTCAAAACATTGTCGCGTGAACAGTCCAGGTATACAGTGGTCTATGGACTAAAGTAATTTCACGAAAAATTACAATATTCGCAATTTGCTGAAACATCTTGGGAAATTAATGTACCGTCAACAACACTATATTGCATTTCTGCCCGGAGGACTGCCCACTCGGTCCCCCAGCCAATAGGAACGACGAATGGGACGGGGCCAGTCTCGATGTATTTTCGCGACCATCAGTCCACCCTGACCCGGTCCGGACTGGACTGAACCAGGTCGGTGAAAGTCACGAAAATGCGCTATTTTTGTGCCAGAACTTTCAACGATTTTTTTCTGCAACAGACGGACGGACCAGCAGGACTGACCACGGGGAGAAAATAGCATCGTAACCTACTTGGTTTAGTTTTAGTTTAGTTTAGTTTATTGCCATATCTTTAGAAGTACATATATTATATAATTATATACAAATGTGATCTTAGGCATTAGTCCGCCGAGCAACAGCTCCCTGGCGGACAGGAACAGTGTACAAAATATTATAAATATATGAAGGGCGGCAATAATAAAATATATTTACAAATAAAAAAAATGTTAACTACCATAACAATTACCCAAGTTGATTGATACAATTAAACACTAATTTTGCTACTGAAAATACTAATGATGTGAAGAATATTCATATTAATCCATAATGTTTTGATTCTGTTGATGGAAAAAGTAAATCTTAAGTCTATTTTTAAATGTATTAAAATTGTTAATACTTTTCAAATTGTTTGGTAAATTGTTCCAACAATTAGGACCAACACAGTGCAGTGAATGTTTATATAATGTTGTTCGTGGTTGTGGACATATCAGGTCAATATGGTTTCCCCGCGTACCTTGACTGTGGTGAAGAACTTTAAATAATTTATTACTATCACTATTATCATTTATAACATTGTAAATTGTAAGTACAAGAATTTTTTTTTTTTTAAACTCAAATTTCAGTAACCCTAAATCATTAAATAATAAATCTGTATGATCATACTTGCCTTTAAAGGTAATTGTTCTTATTATTTTCTTTTGTGCAATGAAAACATCTTTTACAGTGGAAGGCCAAGTACATCCCGCAGACAGAAACAGTAAATTATATATGGATAACATAAAGAATAGTATATGCTTCGCAAAGCTTCAGTCGTTAAGTTGTGCCTAATTCTGTATAAAATTCCACACATTTTTGATAAGTTCAAATTTACAGATTGTATATGTTTTTTCCAATTTAAATTTTTTGTCAATAATAACACCCAGAAATCTAATGTAAGTGACTCTCTGAATTTAATTTTCTCCAAGGTAAGCTGAGCCTAAAATATTAGCAACAGAACGATTTTGAAAGAGTATATAATTAGTTTTTCTTATGTTTACAGATAGTTTATTAGCTAAAACCCATTTCGATATATTCTCTAGTTCACTATTAGCTTTAACATGTAACTGATCTAATGCCCTATCTTTTAAGAGAAGATTTGTGTCGTCTGCAAAGATAACATAGCTGAAGTTATAACTGGCATTACAAATATCATTAATATATACCAAGAATAGTAAAGGCCCCAAAATTGATCCCTGAGGCACTCCCCTATTGGTACTTTTCAGCGTGGATATATTGTTGTTACAAAACACTGCTTGTTTCCTGTCTGTCAAGTAGCTAGTGAATAGTTTAAGTGGTACACCTCTTATTCCCAAATTTTCAAGTTTATCTAATAATATTTTATGATTAAGTGAGTCGAAAGCTTTAGACAAGTCTAGAAATATTCCTACAACATGAAATTTCCTTTCCAGACAGTTATACACTTCACTTGTGAACTTTGCTATTGCTTTTTCCGTTGATTTGTTTTTGCGAAGGCCAAACTGATATTCAGATAACAATTTAAAATTTTCCAAAAATCCACTAAATCTTTTTACAATAGATTTTTCAAACAATTTACTTATTGATGGTAAAATAGATATTGGTCGATAATTGTTTTCATCTCCTTTATCGCCTGATTTATGGATGGGAATTACTTTTGCTGTTTTTAGTTTATCTGGGAAACATCCTTCCTTAAAACACTGGTTAATGACATGAGTAAGTGGGACATCAATGTACTGAGCTGTGTGTCGGAGGAGACTTGGGGGGATGTCATCATAGCCTGCTGCTGTGTTTTTCAGAGACTTAAGGTGCTGTTGAACTTCCTCTTTGGTAACTGGATACAAATACAATGACATTTCTGCAGGATTATTAAAATATTGCTTGTGAGAATTTAATTGAATGTCATTGGGATGATTTAGATTTTCTGGTATATTCAAAAAGTGATTATTGAAGATATTTGCAGCAAGATCAATGTCATTTTTCAGTTTTATTTCATTACTGTGTCTGCCATTTTTCCTGCCCATCAAGTTGTTTATAACGGTCCATGTTGATTTAACATTTCCTTGTCTAAGTTTGAACTGATCTTTATGATAATTATTTTTGGCAACACGCAGAAGGGTTACTAGCTTGTTCCTGTATTTTCTATATCGAAGTCCATATGTTAAAGGCCATTTGGCAGCCAATCTTTCCAGTCTGTGCTTTTCTCGGATACTGTTTCGTAAACCCGAAGTAATATGAGGACTTTTGGTGGTCTTTGGTGAGCGGCGGAGAGGAGGCCGAGGCGGGGTGGCGGGGATTCTTCGGCTGACACAAAAAGGATAGCAACAGCGACTTTCTTGCTGATTGGGTCAGAGTGGCGAAGAAGAAATATCGAAGTTTAGGTGAAAGTGGCGAGACACGTGGTGGCAGCCGCACGACACGTTGCTCGGGCGACATAAAGATGACCTACACATTATGCACGTCTCTATAGTCAATCTTGGGGCGTCTTATGTATTCAGAGGGGACAGTAATGCTATTCGGGGTGTTGCTCAATCGTGCAGTTTGTCACGTATGCAGGAATGTGTTTGTTACTAAATCCAGGCGTGGGGAAAGCGGTGACTCCTTTCTTACGGGTAGAAACCAAACATTCGGTGCTCCTCTATACCGATAAAAAACCTAACATCGTTGCTCCTCTATACCGATAGAAACCTAACATTCGGTGCTCCTCTATACCGATAGAAACCTAACATTCGGTGCTCCTCTATACCGATAGAAACCTAACTTTCCCGGTGCTCCTCTTTACCGATAGAAACCTAACATTCGGTGCTCCTCTATACCGATAGAAACCTAACTTTCGGTGCTCCTCTAAAACCGATAGAACCTAACATTCGGTGCTCCTCTTTACCGATAAAAAACCTAACATTCGGTGCTCCTCTTTACCGATAGAAACCAAACATTCGGTGACCCTTCCTTACTGATAGAAACCTAACATTGGCTGACGCTAACATGGATTTTTATAGCATTGGATTGTTGTTCCTAATGTTACGTTATAGGACTGTGACTTGATGGACACTGCTTCATTCCATCTCACTTCCACATAATATGATCTGCGGTAAGGAAGGTTGATGGTCCGGGCCAGTAACTGTTAGATGTTTGCTGATCGATTAATATTAAGTCACCATCTTTCCTTCCGCTCGTTAAATCAGGATATAGTGGACATTACTTTACGGGAGTTTTTTAAGAGGAATTAGTAAATACGGAAGACATGACATCGCTCAAGTAACGCCACCATCATGTCAATCTTTATTAACCTGTATAGTGTTCCCAAAATGACATAATTAATTTTGAAAAATTATCATAATAGCTGTAGAAAATAATTTAAACGATAGTTTTACAGCCGACACTAACATTGCTACTGATTCGTCGTTAAAAAAATGTAACTTATAGATTCTTTCCTTACTATCTTGCATGGCGCGGTGTGAGTTTCCCACTTTATAGTCATTAAATTTAAATCCTAAAAATATAGAAATCGAAAAATAATTTCAAAAATACCTATTACAATGCACTAAACTCCCACAATTTTTTCCAATATATTAAGTGAGAGACCAAACAACAAAAAAAACGGTATAAACAGTAATTACTTTCAACGTTCAAAATACTGATATATGAAAAATACTGATATATTTTTTTTCACCAAGTCCTCATCAATTTAGGGTAAATTCTAGTTTCATATTTGTATTTTTGAATGTGTGGGTGTGTGTGGTGTGTGTGTGTGTGTGTGTGTGTTGTGTGTGTGTGTGTGTGTGTGTGTGTGTGTGTGTGTGTGTGTATTCATCTAGTTGTATTCATCTAGTTGTATTCATCTAGTTGTATTCATCTAGTTGTATTTACGGGGCCTGAACACACTCGTAACACAGCATTGCGTAGTACTTATC
>JACEEZ010000253.1:356267-363767 GCA_016584305.1 Chionoecetes opilio
CGGGCAGGCAATTATTGCCCGGTGTCTAAATTATTGCCCGTTGTCTAATTATTTCCGCTGTTCTAAATTATTGCCCGTGTCTAAATTAAATTTCCCGTGTGTCTAAATTATTTCACGCATGTCTAAATTTTGCTAATTATTGCCCGGTGTCTAAAATTTTTGCCCGTGTGTCTAAATTATTGCCCGTTGTCTAAATATTGCCCCCTTTCTAAATTATTGCCCTGTTTTAAATTATTGCCCGTTTTCTAAATTACTGCCCGCATGTCTAAATTACTGCCCCATTATGCCCGCTTCTAAATTATTGCCCGTGTCTAAATTATTTCCCGGGTTTCTAAATTATTGCCCGTGTTCTAAATTATGCCCGCTTATCTAAATTATTGCCCGCATGTCTAAATTACTGCCCGCTTATCTAAATTATTGCCCGCATGTCTAAATTATTGCCCGCATGTCTAAATTATTGCCCGCATGTCTAAATTACTGCACGCTTATCTAAATTATTGCCCGCATGTCTAAATTATTGCCCGCATGTCTAAATTACTGCCCGCATATCTAAATTATTGCCCGCATGTCTAAATTACTGCCGCGTTTATCAATTATTGCCCGCATGTCTAAATATTATTTTGCCCGCATATCTAAATTACTGCACGCTTATCTAAATTATTGCCCGCATGTCTAAATTATTGCCCGCATGTCTAAATTATTGCCCGCATGTCTAAATTATTGCCCGCATGTCTAAATTATTGCCCGCATGTCTAAATTATTGCCCGCATGTCTAAATTATTGCCGCATGTCTAAATTATTGCCCGCATGTCTAAATTATTGCCCGCATGTCTAAATTATTGCCCGCATGTCTAAATTATATGCCCGCATGTCTAAATTATTGCCCGCATGTCTAAATTATGCCGCATCTAAATATTGCCGCATGTCTAATTATTGCCCGCATCTAAATTACTGCACGCTTCTAAATTATTGCCCGCATGTCTAAATTAATTGCCGCATGTCTAATTACTGCCCGCTATCTAAATTATTCCCCGCAGTGTCTAAATTATGCCCGCTTGTCTAAATTATTGCCCGTGTGTCTAAATTATTGCCCCGCTTCTAAATTATTGCCCGCTTTCTAAATTATGCCCTGTGTCTAAATTACTGCCCGCTTATCTAAATATTCCTTTCTAAATATTGCCCGTGTGTCTAAATTACTTGCCCGCTTATCTAAATTATTGCCCGTGTGTCTAAATTACTGCCCGCTTATCTAAATTATTGCCCGTGTTCTAAATTACTGCCCGCTATTAAATTATTGCCGTGTGCTAAATTACTGCCCGCTTATCTAAATTATTGCCCGCATGTCTAAATTATTGCCCGCCCGTTATCAAATTATTGCCCGCATGTCTAAAATTCCCTGCACTGCTTATCTAAATTATTGCCCGCATGTCTAAATTATGCCCGCTTATCTAAATTATTGCCCGCATGTTCTAAATTATTGCCCGTATGTCTAAATTATGCCGCTATATCTAAATTATTGCCCGCATGTCTAAATTATGCGCTTATCTAAATTATTGCCCGCATGTCTAAATTACTGCCCGCTTATCTAAATTATTGCCCGCATGTCTAAATTACTTAGCCCCCTTTCTAAATTATTGCCCGCATGTCTAAATTACTTGCCCGCTTATCTAAATTATTGCCGCATGTCTAAATTATTGCCCGGTGTCTAAATTATTGTCCCTTATCCGCTTCTAAATTATTGCCCGCATGTCTAAATTATTGCCCGCATGTTTAAATTATTGCCGCATGTATCTAAATTATTGTCCCCATGTCTAAATTATTGGCCCGCATGTCTAAATTATTGCCGCATGTCTAAATTATTGCCCGCATTGTCTAAATTATTGCCCGCATGTCTAAATTATTGCCCGCTTTCTAAATTATTGCCGCATGTCTAAATTATTGCCCGTGTGTCTAAATTATTGCCCGCTGTATCTAAATTACTTGCCCGCTTATCTAAAGTTATTGCCCGTGTTTAAATTACTGCCCGCTTATCTAAATTATTGCCCGTGTGTCTAAATTACTGCCCGCTTATCTAAATTATTGCCCGTGTGTCTAAATTACTGCCCGCTTATCTAAATTATTGCCCGCATGTCTAAATTACTGCCCGCTTATCTAAATTATTGCCCGCATGTCTAAATTACTGCCCGCTTATCTAAATTATTGCCCACATGTCTAAATTACTGCCCGTGTGTCTAAATTATTGCCCGTGTGTCTAAATTACTGCCCGCTTATCTAAATTATTGCCCGCATGTCTAAATTACTTCAATTCGCCTTATCTAAATTATTGCCGCATGTCTAAATTACTGCCCGCTTATCTAAATTATTGCCCGCTATGTCTAAATTATTGCCCGATGTCTAAATTATTGCCCGCTTATCTAATTATTGCCCGCATGTCTAAATTACTGCCCGCTGTTCTAAATTACTGCCCTGTTCTAAATTACTGCCCGCTTATCTAAATTATTTGCCGCATGTCTAAATTACTGCCCGTGTGTCTAATACTGCCCTTATCTAAATTATTGCCCGCATGTCTAAATTACTGCCCGCTTATCTAAATTATTGCCTTATGTCTAAATTACTGCCCGCTTATCTAAATTATTGCCCGCATGTCTAAATTATTGCCCGTGTGTCTAAATTACTGCCCGCTTATCTAAATTATTGCCCGCATGTCTAAATTACTGCCCGCTCATCTAAATTATTGCCCGTGTGTCTAAATTACTGCCCGCTTACCTAAATTATTGCCCGCATGTCAAAATTACTGCCCGTTGCTGTCTATCGAATTATCCCTGCCCTGTGTCTAAATTACTGCCCGCTTTCTAAATTATTGCCCGCATGTCTAAATACTGCACGCTTATCTAAATTATTGCCCGCATGTCTAAATTACTGCCCGCTTATCTAAATTATTGCCCGCATGTCTAAATTACTGCACGCTTATCTAAATTATTGCCCGCATGTCTAAATTACTGCACGCTTATTTAAATTATTGCCCGCATGTCTAAATTACTGCCCGCTTATCTAAATTATTGCCCGCATGTCTAAATTACTGCCCGTGTGTCTAAATTATTGCCTGTGTGTCTAAATTACTGCCCGCTTATCTAAATTATTGCCCGCATGTCTAAATTACTGCACGGTTGTCTAAATTATTGCCCGCATGTCTAAATTACTGCACGCTTGTCTAAATTATTGCCCGCATGTCTAAATTACTGCACGTTTGTCTAAATTATGGCCTGTGTGTCCGGCTAATAATTGTCGGCGACCGCTTGTAGCCTGACCTCGTAAAGAATATAGTGAAACAGTTTTAAAGAAGTGTGGACAATCTAGTTTGGAAGGATGTCTTAGAATATTTGACGTCAGAGAAAGGTAGAAAACAGACCTGAAAAAAGAGTAGAAAGATAAGAAAACGTAGAGGTAGAAAATCACAATAGAACAAATATTTTCAGAATTTTCCAGTGAAAGGGATGAAAAGATGAAAATGTGGGTGAAGGTTAATTTTTGTACTATCGTAGATAGCAGTAAAGTCGCCACCTGCAATAATGTCGCCAGGCACCATATATAACGAATTATAGCATTACTACTGATTTTTATGTGCCACTGAAGATGATACACAGTAGTTTATATCATGACTATAATCTACCCTGTTTCAGCGTTGTTTGATGCTTTGTATCTGCAAGTATGTACGGTTTCAAATTTCACTACTCGTTTTTTTTTCGGGCGACGACGACAGCGGTAGAACACTCAGTAAATAAACACTAGATGGCGACTTTTTTGTTGGTAGCCACTTAGTAGATATTTCTGTCATTTGTTCATTTATAGCCATAATATGACACAGATGAAAACACAAAATGACACAGACTCTCCAGATAGCCCCTTCTAACTTTCCTGAAATCATGGATGTAGAAATATAAGTATTAAAGCCACCACACGTCTGTAAACAGAAAAAAAAGTTGTCCTGGCGACTTTACTGTTATAGTGATCGGTAGCAGGGAGTGCTCACCTGTCTAAATTATTGCCCGCATGTCTAAATATTGCTTGTGTCTCTAAATTATTGGCCATCTGTCTAAATTATTGTCTGTCTGTCTAAATTATTCCCCGTCTGTATAAACTATTGCCCGTCTGTCTAAACCTTTGCTAGTCTGTCTAAATTTAATTTTTTCGGAAATTAAACTAACCGTCTTCGACACGGGATGGTATTGTACCAAAAAAAAATATTTTGGGGTGTAACAAGAAATTACATTTTGTTTCAAATGATTAGTATACAGAATGAACACATTATTTTTTGTCATTCCCTTTCAAACTTTATATGTATGTATACTTATATATTATATATATAGTATATCGATATATATAAATCTCAAAATTTGTCTGTCTGTGTGTCTGTATGTTCGTTATAGACTCGGCTACAGATGGCCAAAACCCCACATGCCGCACATATTTGGAATCCTCATGACCCAGTGGAGAACATAGGCTATGTTTCGATGGGCGTGGCCGACCCTGGTGGGCGTGGCCACCAAAAACAATCTAAAAACGGCTGTGGCTGCTAAACCGTGCGAGATACAGACTTGACACTAGTCCAAAATTGTTGGCCGTGATCGACTTGAGGGGATCGAAGATGTTTTGAGGGGCGTGTCCGACCCCGGTGGGCGTGGCAAGCAAAAACAACCTAAAAACAGCTGTAGCGGTTAAACCGTGCGAGATAGAGACTTGACTTGACTTTGTACTCTGGCTTGGTATCAACATAAGGCACAACATCATGGCCGCAGGCCCCCCATTGGGCCGCAGGCCCACAGCCCTCCGCAGGAGCTAGGAGAAAGGTGCCGCCCGGAGGGCACCCTTTCTGCTGGTGTATATATATATATATATATATATATATATATATATATATATATATATATATATATATATATATATATATATATATATATATATATATATATATATATATATAAAACACTGATTAAAAAACATACATATATATCCGAAAATCGGAAACCCTGAATCTCCAACACACGTAGGCGGATGTCAGTTATGTTATATATCTACCGTACACGCACTGTCTTAATATGAAAAGTATGCATTGACATAATTTCTGACTCTGGCTGCTAATGTATTAATACATTCTAAACACATTACAAGGCGGTAGTACTCTGTCAACGCGTTTCATTAAAGATTGAAGAAGATTTTGATGATTTTCCATCAACATTCAGTGTATGAAATTGAAGTATGTAAACACCTTCCATGTAATGAATTCTCAGATACTGTTCACACAAAATGATAATAATTGGCAAGTCTAAAAGAACTGTAGACTGTTTTATTGTCTCGGATAAATGTTTCAAAAACATGACACTAGGCAACTTCAATCAAGATCAGCCCACTACAGCTGTCCCGTAGGTGGAGACTGTCCTTTTCTGAGTAAATAGTGGAGCAATAAATCATTGCCTGCTTGTCTGAAATGATTGCCCGCCTGTCTAAATTATTGCCAAACTATCGAAATTATTGTCTAAATTTCATCCCTTTCACTGGTAAAATCTGTGGAACTCTCTTTATGATTATATTTTTTCAGCTTCCTGCGACTTAAATAATTTTTAGAGAGAAATATCGACACCATGCGAACTAATTCAGCAAACTTTTGGATCTCTTACAATTTTTGCTTTTTTGAGGATTTGTGATCTAATCGGAAGTTTGTTTCGTATATTCTTTTTTACCCTCCTGTCCCAGTCCTATTGTTGGTCCTGCGCATGTGCAGTACTCGGTGCATGTAAGCAAACAGACGACGCGGGCTGTTCCTTGGACCGAATCTCATGCTCTAGGGTGGTATTATAGGTTATTTTGTTAGGTTAGGTTAGGCTAGATAGGTTTGGTAAGGTTAGGTTAGGTTAGATATATAAATTAATTCTGCTACTAACTAAGTTCTGCGAAACTAAGTTCTAAGTTCAAAGAAAACAAAGTTCTGCGCTAATTAAAGAGAAAGAAAAAATACGACCAATGCGTGACTTGGATCCAGAACCATTTTATGTCTGGTCTTTGATGAGTGTAGCGTATAGCGGACACTCGATCTGTAGGGAGGGGCACGCCAGGATAGATAACGTGGCAGAGTGTGATTGAAAACATGGTCGCTTGTTTGGGCCGGAATGAAGTCACGTCCCTGCTCTCCTCTTGTCGAATGTCAGTCAATTGCTCAAATAACGTTTCTGCTACTGTTCCTGCTGATCTTTTTGTCATTAGGAAAGGTAAAGATGGGGGCATACGCTATGGTGCGCGTGGCCTCGGTGCTCATCTCCGTCGCATTAGCATTTAAGCCTGTGGTGGGTGAGAACCCGTTACCCCGGGACACTGGGCTAGTGTGACATCCGGGTTACCACAGTTACCTTCCCCAGGTTTCCCCAGTACCCATTTTTTAAACCTGAAAGGGCGGATGAACAGTTTGTTGGGCTGGCCGCCGATTTGCCCTGGCCCGGATTCGAACCAGGGCCTGCAGATTCGCAACCAGGCGTACCGTAGATAACAGTGAAGTCGCCACCTACAGTGAAGTCGCCAGGCGCCAAATATTACGAATTATAGCATCACTACTGAATTTTATGTGCCACTGAAGATGTTACACAGTAGTTTATATCATGGCTGTATAATCTACCCTGTTTCAGCGTTGTTTTATGCTTTGTATCTCCAAATATAACTGTTGCGCATTTTGCTTCTCACGTTTTTCTTCGCGCGATGACAGATAGTAAACAGTAGCTTTTCGGGCGACAGGACACAGACTTGCCAGATCTTTCAAACTTGAATAGAATTTATTTTCACGTTGGCAGAGGAATTTTATATATCCAAGCATCTTCCGCAGCTAATATATATAGAGACTTATTTTACTTTACCTCTAATTTCCCTGAATTCCCCAGAGTGGCGACTCAACTGTTGGGTTAAAATACTAGCTGGCGACTTTACTGTAGTAGGTATAGTGAGGTCGCCACTCGGTTTTATTTTCGTAATTTGTTCATTTATAGCCCTAATATGACACAGAATAAGACACAAAATGACACAGACTTTCCAAATAGACCCTTCTAACTTTCCTGTAATCATGGATGTAGAAATGTAAGTATTAACGCCACCACACGTCTGTAAATAACAAAGAAACGTAGAACTGGCGACTTCACTGTTATCTACGGTAGGCAGCCAGCTAGCCACTACACCACGGAGGCGACAAAGAAAGACAGTAAATACCCATGAATGCCACCTGGAGTGGTTTGTTCAATATCAACCAAGCAAAATATCCATCAGATAACACTATGGGTGCGAAGATAAAGAAAGTTAGCCGGCGAGCGCAAGAAAAGGAGGAGAATTCACAGCTGTGGCTTTCAATTGTCTGTAATCTGTCTGCTCTATTTCTCTGTTTTCATGCCGGTGCCGGTGTGGCGGTATAAAAGCTCCGCCGTTACGGTTGGTCCTGCGCATGTGCAGAACTCGGTGGATGTAAAC
>JACEEZ010000253.1:371267-376267 GCA_016584305.1 Chionoecetes opilio
GGATAAAGGGATTTAATAAAGGAGAGGTAGGAAAAGTTCTTACGGCTTTTAACCAGGGTAGAACAAGAAGTAACGGATTCAAGCTGGAAAAGCGTAGATTTAGAAAGGAAATAGGGAAAAACTGGTTCACAAATAGGGTGGTGAATGAGTGGAATGGTCTCAGTAGACAGGTAGTTAGTGCGGAGTCATTAGGGAGCTTTAAAGGGGAGCTGGATAGGTTCATGGATGGGGATGAAAGGTGGATGTAGGTAGTGTTAGGTGACAGGAACTACCACGTGTAGGCCTCGCGGCCTCTTGTAGCTTCCTTATTTTCTTATGTTCTTATGTTCTCTCTCTCTCTCTCTCTCTCTCTCTCTCTCTCTCTCTCTCTCTCTCTCTCTCTCTCTCTCTCTCTCTCTCTCTCTCTCTCTCTCTCTCTCTCTCTCTCTCTCTCTCTCTCTCTCTCTCTCTCTCCTTGTTATTGAGATCCTCTCTCATTGCCATTATTTATTCCACTCTTTAAGTCTATTATGTCATTTAACTCTCAGTTCATCAAACCATCTGCTCCACTTGACAGCCATTTATCTTCCTCACAAAACATACCAACTCTGCTTTATAATTTGGAGAATAAAGTATTATATTCTCTACATTAACTGCTTATCAAATAACAATGATAAGCATAATTGTGTAACTTGGATGTTGCAGTGAGGTCACGTATTGACTTGGAAGTTGCATATGGGTAAGTTTTCTTCATTCTTGCCCTTGAATACATAATTTTCTACTAGTAAATTTAAGGACAAATCTCAGAAGCTCTACATAGAAGACTATGCATGTTCCTGCGTTCAAATGTTAAATCCCTGTTCAATGTTAATGGATATATCTAGATAAAGTATGGGGTAAGGAAGCGGGTGGGAACCATTTCTTCTCTGCCTGTACGGCATAAAGGAAGGGAAATTCCGTAGTTTTTTCTATGAAAACTGTATAAACAACTCATATTCCATGCATTGCAGCAATTATATAAGTAAAAATCATGTGATATGTGGAAGAAACAAGGCAATAAAACAATTTATCGGTGACAATTTACGCGTGAGAAAACCAATGTTTTGGGTGTACTAGGCTGGCTCCGCCCACCGGTTAAGCTCCGCCCCCTTGCTTCACCGAGGAGTGAACAGAACCCGCGTGAGGGCCCCTCCTTACATAATACTTATCATTACCAGAAGTATTAAAAGTAGAAGTGCGGAAGTTATTCTAAAGCCTTATCTGGCTCTAGTCTGGCCTCATCTAGACTATGCGGTTCAGTTTTGGTCTCCATATTACAGGATGGATATAGCCTTGTTAGAAACAGTGCAGAGAAGGATGACCAAAATGATACAAGGGATGCGTAACTTTAGTTATGAGAAGAGATTGAAGTTATTAAAATTACGCTCACTCGAGAGACGCAGAGTAAGGGGCGATCTGATAGAAGTTTTTAGGTGGATAAAGGGATTTAATAAAGGAGAGGTAGGAAAAGTTCTTACGGGTTTTAACCAGGGTAGAACAAGAAGTAACGGATTCAAGCTGAAAAAGCGTAAATTTAGAAAGGAAATAGGGAAAAACTGGTTCACAAATAGGGTGGTGAATGATTGGAATGGTCTCAGTAGACAGGTAGTTAGTGCTGAGTCATTAGGGAGCTTTAAAGAGGGGCTGGATAGGTTCATGGATGGGGATGAAAGGTGGATGTAGGTAGTGTTAGGTGACAGGAACTACCACGTGTAGGTCTCGTGGCCTCTTGTAGCTCCCTTATGTTCTTATGTTCTTATGTTCTAATACCTTCATGATACTATCACACTTAAGTCTACTTTTTTGTGAATCCCAGTCAGTTTTCTTCCCACTTAAGAGCGTTTCTCACTCTATCCTGCCATTAGGATATACTATCTTTTAATAGTTTTCAATATCTACCAAAAACTTCAAAATAAAACCAAATAAAACCACCTTAAAGTTAAGTCTCCTTTTTAATGAATTCCCGACATTTTTTTTTTCCTTATGAGCTCTTCTCCCTCAAACCGACCCTCTCAGTGCATTGCCACCAAGAGATAACTGTACTGCCGTTAGACACTACGTGCCACTTTACCCCTTATCCCTTGCCTAACCTTTCCCCCGTGATAAAGTCTGCGGTAAATACACCCCAGTATTTGACTACCTTATGACACGGCCACTGATGGGGGGAAGCGATGGTGGCGGGAAGGAAGGAAGGAAGGAAGGAAGCAAGCAAGAAAGAAAGAAAGAAAGAAAGAAAGAAAGAAAGAAAGGAAGAAAGAAAGAAAGAAAGAAAGGAAGGAAAGAAGGAAGGAAGGAAGGAAGGAAGGAAAGAAGGAAGGAAGGAAGGAAGGAAGGAAGAAGGAAGGAAGGAAGGAAGGAATGGAGGAAGAAAGGAAGGAAGGAAGGAAGGAAGGAAGGATTCATTATCAGTATTATCTTATTCTGTTTGATTTAATTTTTCTGCCTTTTAACTCATTTTTCTAACTTGTTTCCTCCTCCTCCTCCTCCTCCTCCTCCTCCTCCTCCTCCTCCTCCTCCTCCTCCTCCTCCTCCTCCTTCTCCTCCTCCTAAACTCAACGTTATAATAAAATAGAAAAAGTGTCATAAGTTAAGAAAATTAATAAACGTAGAAACAAAGACAATAAATAATCAACTAAACTATATGAACAAACAAACAAAAAGTAATACGAGGTAGAAAGGGAGACACGAAATGAGAAAGAGAATAAAGAGGAAATTAAAAAAGAAGCGGAGGATTTGGAGAAGGAGGAAGAGGAGGAGGAGGAGGAGGAGGAGGAGGAGGAGGAGGAGGAGGAGGAGGAGGAGGAGGAGGAGGAGGAGGAGGAGGAGGAGGAGGAGGAAGAGGAGGAGGAGGAGGAGGAGGAGGAGGAGGAGGAGGAGGAGGAGGAGGGAGAAGGAGGAGGAGGAGGAGGAGGAGGAGGAGGAGGAGATAAAACAATGGAAGTAAAATCTAGCAGACCATATCTACACACTCACACACACACACACACACATACACACACACACACACACAAACACACACACACACACACACACACACACACACACACACACACACACACACACACACACACACATACACACACACACCTCCGTAAACAATGGAAACTCCGTAGTGTAAGGGTTAGCACGCTTGGCTCACAACCGAGAAGTCCCGGGTTCGATCCCCGGGCGGAGCGAAGACAGACGGGCGGTCTTCTTAAAACCCGAGCCTCTGTCCACCCAGCAGTGAATGGGTACCGGGTGTTAGCCGGGGGTTTGTGACCCGCCTCCTGGGGTGGTGGCTTCGGCCAACCCTAAAAGATGAATGAGAAAAATAAATGTTGATATGGAGACGGGGCCATACGAGCGTTGCTCTGGCTGGCCCTGTAAAATACAACTAGATGAATACACACACACACACACACACACACACACACACACACACACACACACACACACACACACACACACACACACACACACACACACACACACAATTTAGGGTGCCCCTTATTTTTCGAAAGTCGGAATTTTTATCGGGACGGGCAGTTTTCTGGTTTGAATCCAATAAAAAACAACGTGTGTAAAATATTTTTGAAATAAATTAATATTTACAGGTTGCTCAACGAGGTCAAAGTTCAGAAATTTTGGAAAAAAATGAGGTATTTTACAATGTTACAGATGTGTATGTAATTGGAAATTAGGACATATTTTGCTCGATTATTACCAAATACATGCTAGATAACATAATTGCTTTATATACTTTTGGTTCTAGGTCCCCCTCGTTACGAGTATTAGCCCCTCATGGGGGGGTCTCATGGGCGCCCATCTCCCACTCATTGTCGCCTAGGTCGCAGAGGTCACTAAAGACTTGCGGGCGTCAGGATGGCCACGGCGGTGACTTTCGACAACTTGAAGCAAGTATTGCCTCTGCCTCATGTCATCTTTCGTGAGGGCCAGGTTGAACTGCTGCATGCATAAGCGCCACACCCTGTTCAGCGAAATCGTTCGTCACAGCCAGGGCCCTCACTCTGCGCGCCGCTTCCATGTAGTTGGGGTCCTGGGACCATGTTGTAGGGTCGTTGCGGAGGAAGACGCGTTCTTGACGCAGGATTGTGAAGAAGTCCGCCGTGCTGGTGGTGACGAAGTGGGCAACGGTTTTTCTCGGAATGGATTCGATGGTGGCGTCGACTTGAGCCAGCCGCCGAAGAGGATCATCTGACCCCTCCTCTTGTTCCATAGCCTTGAGCATGTCCCGTTTGATCGAGGCTGGCAAGTTGTCATCGAAGAACGCCAATCACACGATTCTCTCGCTCAGGTACCACAGGTGGCGACGGAGCGCTGTGGACGTCGTCTTGCTCACCGCCTTGTCGGGGTAAGCCAGCAGCGCCTGGAGAAAAGCCAGGTCCTGCGCCGGGGCCGCTGCCGACTGCGACGCCTTGCATCAGGCCGTTACGTTTGTGGAGACGCTGAAGGTGACGAATCCCTGGATGCCGGATGTCTCGGCTGCCGTCAGTGAGAACTGGTCCCAGAACAGGTACACCTTGATGGCATACAGGACCTTGGCCATCCAGCGAGCGCGGTGGAGGGCGCCCGGGCGAGTGAAGCGGGTTCCTCGCTTGGGTTGTCCACCGAGGACGATGATGGAAAGTTCTAGGAGTTCGCGGTAGTCATCTCGTGGATGCGGAACGTCAACAAGGCGACCAAACTCGGCCAATAGGTCGTCGCGGATCTCGTGAAGGTGAGGCGGGATGTCCTCGTCGGTGAAGGGCTTAGGTGCCGCCTTGTTGATGAGTTCCCAGCGGTTTTGGAATCGTTTGAAGATCAGGATGTCCGGACCAGTCGAGGGACCGAGGCACGCCGTGAATGCCTTCTCGCACACCAGCTCGAGAACATGATGGCGACAGGCCATCGTAGCGATTCGCCATCATGTTCTCGAGCTGGTGTGCGAGAAGGCAATCCTGCGTCTGGAACGCGACTTCCTCCGCAATGACCCTAAAACA
>JACEEZ010000253.1:381267-388767 GCA_016584305.1 Chionoecetes opilio
AATCTCTCTTGTCCTCTGCAGTTCGACAAGGTGCTCGGCCAACCCGTTGAAGCCAAGGAGATCCTGTCCTACTGCGCCATGAATATCTTCAGCGGCTACATGTGCTCCAAGAAATTCCAATACGAGCAGAAGGATTTCCAGAAGGTGGTACAGAACTTCGACTTCATCTTCCGGGACATCAACACCGGACACGCCATTGACTTCCTGCCTAGTCTGAAGCCTTTCTTCGCCTCCTACATCAACAAGATCAAGTCCAACGTGTCGAGCATCCGCGAGTACATCCTCAACAACATCTGCCTTGAAAAATACGAGCGACTCAGACAAGACCCCAATGACGTGGAGGACCTTGTCGACGCCTGCTTTGTCAACTTGCTGGTGAGTTGTCCTGCTGAATGGTTCTCCTGCTTTATAATGATGGATAATTGATAGACAGAATACGAGGTACCAGGCTAAGTCATCTGTTCTTCTTTCTCCTAACGAGTGTTTGTTGTTTCTTCTCAGGTTGAGAACGATGGTGAGAAATGGGACTGGCAGACCATCCTGTACATCGTAGAGGACCTGCTGGGAGGCTCCATGGCTATCAGCAACATCGTGATGCGCCTGCTCGGCCACATCCTCCAGCACCCTCACGTGATGGACGCCCTTCGTGCTGAGGTGAGTCACGGCCCACACCACACACCGCAGCCTCACACACTTCCCTCACTAAATATTAATCATGTTATACACATCAGGGTTTATTTTCTCTTGCCTAACGCCCATACTCTCTTCCTCCTCAGATTGACGACAAAATCGGACGTGAACGCGCCCCCACCCTTCAGGACCGCCACGACATGCTGTACAGCCAGGCCGTGCTATTCGAGGTCCTCCGACACACTTCTTCTCCCATCGTACCTCACGTAGCCACGGAGCACGCCACTGTTGGAGGTGAGTCTCGCCTTGTGTTGTCTTGTCACCCTCAGTTACTGTCATTAAATGAAACACAGGACGTGAAGACTTGTCCTCCGTTGCCCTGCATTGCTAATGACTATTATTCTTCCTCAGGTTACTCTGTAGAGAAAGGATCCATCGTCTTCCTCAACAACTTCGAGATGAACAATTCGCCAAGCCTGTGGGAGGAGCCCAACAAGTTCATGCCCGAAAGGTTCCTGAAGGACGGCTGCCTCAAGAAGCCCGAGTACTTTATCCCCTTCAGCACCGGCAAGCGAGCCTGCGTGGGCTCCAAGATGGTCGCCAACATGGCCTTCATCGTGGTCACCACCCTGCTGCAGCGCTACAACATCTCCCTGGCTGAAGACGTCGCACCACAGCTGCCCAAAGGCAAGATCTCTCTGGACTGGAACCCCTTCAAGCTGGTCTTCACGCCGCGCGACTAAACTCGTCCAAGGCTGCTTCCATCAGCGGCCACAAGCAACAAGTATTATCGGTTTGTATCCCCGTGACGCGGGTTGCACCTTCAACACAAACTGACCCCCAAATCGACAACTGATCAAGCTTTGGCCACTTGTCATACAAAAAAAATAGTACAAAATTATGGTTTCGCCACCACTAAAGCGACTTAAGAAAACATTTCACAGCTCTCTCGAAGAGGCCAAGAGTTGGTGTGAGCGCCGGTCAGCATACAGCCACCGAAGCCGTGTCTCTAAGGCAGTTGTGTTTCCACTCTCACTTCCTGCACCCAAGGAATTCAGAATTGACCAGGAATGAAATGTTTTCTTAAACTCTTGCCCGTCAGCCAATGAAGACCAAGCTATCAGAATCATCGCGATACACCTCAGTGCCAGGTGGGCTGCCGTTCTAAACAACCTGTTTCACGGATCGGATTGACACGTCAACTCAGAGAACTTGATATTCGGCACCCAAGGCGAGGCAGTTCCTGGGCCATCACCACCACTACACCCAGGGGCGTGTCCGCCGCCACCCGCCCACCAATGAATAGTTAAGAAATAGCTGCGACGAGCAAGATTCACTTCAAACTTAAACTTTGCGTCGGCCATAGATTTGTGATTTTGACGTCAATTCACTCTAAAATGCAACTGTACGTCTACTTTCCTACTTTAAGAGACCTTCCCACAGCTGTCCCTCGTTCCCAAGCATGGCATTCTATTCTCTTCTTGACTGGCACTCAGTGCAGCTCTGTATTCAGATCTTTGCCATAAGAATTGGGTTTTTCCCCTTCGGCGCGGGATGGCCAAGATTTGTATGCTCTCTAAAGTCATTTTCTCGTTAATTTTGATCGCATTGACTTGAAACCTTTAGTCACTAGATCGTGCGGGGACACGCATTACTGTCGGTTGGACTAGTCCCTCATGGTGTTACCTTGCCGCAGCGGCGCGCCCCGAGGCCCGGCTTCCTGACACAGCCGGCCCGCGGGACAGCGCGGCTCGCATATATTATTGTAATACATTAGTAGCTGCTTTAATTATACTTATGAAAAGTATTGGGTAAAAAAAAGTATTAGTGAACGATGCAGCGCTGCCACTCCTGTGTTGTGTCCATGGCTCTCCCTGTGTGGCGCCGCGTCCTGCGTGGCCCAACAGGGATTTATTTTTAAGTGTTTGAGCGATACTCCCATGACAACGCCTTCATCGCTTGCCAGCACTCACAGACACACCCAGCGGCGGCCCCGCACCCACTGCCGCTGCCCGCCACGCTCGCGCCGTGGCGGTGGGTGGGCACCCGCCCTCCATCCTTCATCCTGTGCTCCGTGGCCCATCGGCCCCCACTGTCTCTCTCCTCACGCTGCCGGAGGCCCCTCAGCGGCCGCGCTTGTAACCCATCTCTCTTGTATTTATTTTGACATCTGTTACATCTGTTGTGTTTCATACCATTGTGCTTTGTACTGGAATAAAAGATTTGATACTGAAAACATACAAGTCTTCTAAAACCCTTGGTCCTTTATAGAGCTGTGTGTGTGTGTGTGTGTGTGTGTGTGTGTGTGTGTGTGTGTCTGTCTGTGTGTATGTGTTAAAGGAAGATAACGAGACGGATGAAAAAACAGATCGACGATTTCAAGCAAAATCAACAAAGAAATTACACAAACGAACAATTAAATGAATGAATAAAAGAATAAATAAACTTATTAATCAAAAATTATATGAGATAATGTGACGCACTATGATAATTGAACAAAATGATACATTGTACAATAAATAGAAAAATATATGAACAATACGACCTTAGGGATGCACGCACGCACACACCCACACCCACCCACCCACACACACACACACACACACACACACACACACACACACACACACACACACACATCAGACAATGAACAAAAACCCTTCAAATAGTTCATGTTCCTCATAAAGTAGGTAAATGTTAATCCCGTTGCCTGTGAGTGAAGAAAACCTATACAGCTACTGAGGCCATCCTGCGCCCCTGCCTCTACAGCACTTCTTGTATTGGCATTAGTACTTAAGTTCATTTCCTCTTTTTGTCTGTATGTATGTTGCGATCGACAAGAGCCTAGAAGGTGAGCACAAGGTCCCGAGTTCAAGTCCCACCCTTTAGTATATATATATATACTAAGGTCCCACCAAGGAGCAACTGTAAAATCCATCGTCGAGTGGCTGAAGAAACCCGCATGCTGCGTACCTGTTCTTCCGCCGACAGCGACTACAAGTGCGGCGGAGGGAGCACCAGGTGGCAGCATGAGCCTAACTGTGAGTAGACTATCACAGAAAACGGACCTTCACCTATCAACACAGGTGTCACTATAAAAATCCAGCCAGCGCCACCACGGGCGAGGGCCAACCATCACAGCCCTCAAGAATGAGCAGGGCCAACCATCTAAGCCCTCAAAGGAACAAATAATAATAGCCTACAGGCGCTATAGGCTCCAATGTAAAAAACAAAGATTTATATTATGTGTAATTTTTGCTGTAAATGCCTTCGGACGAAATATAATAATTATTATTATTATTACTATTATTATCATTATCATTATCACTTCATGTACTCGCAATAATGATCAAGGTGCTAAACAATCATGACTTTACGCAGTTTTATCGTTCAAAACTTAATGCATGTATGTGTACAATAAATAATAACAAACTCAGATACGAGGAGAACCAAGAATTACTGTCATTGCATACGCACATACATATACAAAACACCTTCTATATACTAAATAAATCAACCTATCTCCCATTTTTATATATTTTTCTTTATATGCTATTTATTTCTATTGGTGCAGTGAGCTAGCGTGCCTGGCTACGAATCTGCGGGCCCTGGTTCGATCCCGGGGCAGGGCAAGTCGGTAACCAGCCTACCCAGCTGTTCTTCCTTCCTTTCGGGGTTGATAAATGGGTACCTGGGGTAACCTAGGGAAGGTAAATGTGTAACCCGGGAGTTACACTATCCCTGTGTCCCGGGGTAACAGGTCCTCACCCACCACAGACTCTAAGGGCTAATGCCACGGAGATGAGCACCGCATGCCACGCGCAGCTTAGCGTATGCTCTCATCTTTACCTTTTTATTTCTATCTACCCTTTTTTCTTCTTTTTTTTACTTCATCATTTCCGGTTAACTTAAGGATTTTACTGGTTATAAATGTGTGTTTTTACTTCACTTTTTCTCGACCCTAAGCCATTATGATGTTAACAAAGAAAAAAAACATACCTCTGCACTTCCATCCTGATCCAGCTCAACACGGAAACAAGATAGTTATTTAGTCTTATTATTGATAGTTATTCATCTTATAGTTATTCTTCTTATTTATTATTTATTATAGTTATAGTCATTGATCTTAGTCTCTGCAATGCTCGTTTTCTAAAGGGTAAGTTGTGCGGGAGGGCAAACATAGATGGCGCCACGGAACAAAACTCTGCTAAGCCAACCAACCCACACGCCATTAAAGTCAACAACACAATAGATACGCGGGGAGACGTGTAGAGGCAGAGCAGGGAGGCGCGGGGAGGCGTGTAGAGGAGGCGTGTAGAGGGGGCGCGGGGAGACGTGTAGAGGCAGAGCAGGGAGGCGCGGGGAGGCGTGTAGAGGGGGTGCGGGGTGGCATGTTCTCGGGGAGGGGGTGAGGGGGCGAGGGGAGGCGTGTATAGGGGGCGCGGTGAGGCGTGTAAAGGGGACGCAGGGAGGCGTGTATATAGAGGTGAGAAGGCGAGGCTTGTTGGGGTGACGTAGCTCCTGGTGATCGTCTCCTCGATACCCACATGTCGCATCGCCTCTCAATAAACAATACAATTGCAGCAACACCAGCGCGTCACATCCTTCAGCGGACCTGCGAGCGCGGCGGCGGTGGGGAGAGTGTCCGGGGGGAGTCCTCTGTTTGTTGGTGATCATTTATTTACTTCATCAAAATTGGAAACAAAGTGAGAATTGCGAGACTAGGACATCGGCAATTTCCTAAGGGTAATTGTCTGCCGGGATCTTGTCAGCTGTTTACACACACACCCACGCACACCCACCCACACACACACACACATACACACAACACACACACACACACACACACACACACACACACACATACACACACACACACACACACACACACACACACACACACACACACACACACACACACACACACACATACACACGAGTATATTTCAAGCCCTTTATACAACTACCAGGAGAAAACAGCTAGCTAAACACACAGCCACACATCTTACTAACACTCTTATACGCCACACACTCACGTTACGCGGACTTGCAAGTAACAGTGGACATGACCAATAAATACATGTACTATGAATATTTACGGGTATACGCGGCCGCCAAGTGAGGGATAAAGATAACAGGTAAAACGCATAGTATAGTGGGAGAAGAATTAAATAGAAGAGGCAAGAAAGGAAGAAAAATCTGCCTCGTTCACAAAATGCACCATAATGAAATAAACAAAACCTAAAAACAATGTATATATCAAATCAAGAGCAAGAAAAAGAAATCATAGAAAATTTTACGAAAAAACCCAGAAAAACAATACAGAACTCTAAAACGAATTGAAGAAAAGATCAATAAGAAGACTTTTTAGGAGAATACGCCCATATTTGCATCTTTATTAAGGTTACAACAACTGCATGATGTGACTTTGAACTCCCTGTCATCCCTTAGTGTCTATCCTACTAATGAAAGCTGAACTACTAGAGTCTATTTATAGCACTATAGTCTATAGTTCCCTGATCTCAATCCTCTCACTGGAATTTAGTCTATAATGTTGCGCAAAATAAACCTTTCCTTCTATACACGTCCTTCTATACACGTCCTTCTATACACGTCCTTCTATACACGTCCTTCTATACACGTCCTTCTACACACGTCCTTCTATACACGTCCTTCTATACACGTCCTTCTATACACGTCCTTCTACACACGTCCTTCTATACACGTCCTTCTACACACGTCCTTCTATACACGTCCTTCTACACACGTCCTTCTATACACGTCCTTCTACACACGTCCTTCTATACACGTCCTTCTATACACGTCCTTCTACACACGTCCTTCTACACACGTCCTTCTATACACGTCCTTCTATACACGTCCTTCTATACACGTCCTTCTATACACGTCCTTCTATACACGTCCTTCTATACACGTCCTTCTATACACGTCCTTCTATACACGTCCTTCTACACACGTCCTTCTATACACGTCCTTCTATACACGTCCTTCTACACACGTCCTTCTATACACGTCCTTCTATACACGTCCTTCTATACACGTCCTTCTACACACGTCCTTCTATACACGTCCTTCTATACACGTCCTTCTACACACGTCCTTCTATACACGTCCTTCTATACACGTCCTTCTATACACGTCCTTCTATACACGTCCTTCTACACACGTCCTTCTATACACGTCCTTCTACACACGTCCTTCTATACACGTCCTTCTACACACGTCCTTCTATACACGTCCTTCTATACACGTCCTTCTATACACGTCCTTCTATACACGTCCTTCTACACACGTCCTTCTATACACGTCCTTCTATACACGTCCTTCTATACACGTTCACAACTCCAACAAAAGACGACGCAACGAGGATCATGAACACTAATTTGATAGTGTTCTACTTTTACTTATAGTCGACTATTATTTTTGTTTCGAAGGGATGGAAGAGGCTGGTATTTAGCTGCTACCTTGTTCCCAGAAGTATATTTAACACCCATGCACTGGCCAGGAATTTTGTTTTAATCATTTCATAAACTAAACAAAATAGAAAAAGTACAGCATTATTGAAGACACAAATTAATCCTGCAAACAGAGCCTTACGAGAGATGCCGACACGCCCTATCGGCTCAAACATAATAGCAAAATACAGCATAGAGTAGAACAAGGAAGGAGGTGAGGCAGGCATGCATGATAGCTTGGGAAATCCCAGTGTAGATGTTATTCTGATCCAGCAAGCCGCAGTACCTCTGATTACTGGCCGGGAGGAGGTATGTAGCGGGAGGGGTGGCTGGGAGGGAGGTGGTCGCGCTTACAGGAGGTTGGCGGTGAAGGGCAAAAGAAGAGCTGGAATCT
>JACEEZ010000253.1:393767-396267 GCA_016584305.1 Chionoecetes opilio
CTATCATACGTTTCGGGGAATCACTGTCATATTTCCAGCCAACAAATCTTTCCAAATGACAAGTGCGGGATAAATCGGACGTCTATAACAAGTTTATCATAATTCTCGGTGACAGTCTTTTTGATAAGTCAGGACAGGGAGGCCTCGACACCCGCCCCATCCCACTCCACCCCGCACAGTTAACTATTGACAGCTTCGCGACGTCAAATGTACAGATCATCAGGTCGCGTACGGATATGAAGTTTATCTGCATGTGTGTGTGTGTGTGTGTTTGTGTGTGTGTGTGTGCAAGGGCAAGGCAGCAGCAGCAGCAGCAGTATCGGAGGCGTGCACTGTTACAGCTTCAAGAGACAGTCGCGTAAATATGGAAATTGAAACGGATAACGACGTGTAATCTGAAGTGTGTCTGCGCGGCGTCAGCATTACGGCATCCCTATCAGTGCGGCGAGGAAGGCCATCAGACACTCAATACGCTGTTACATCCAGGATAAGAGTTAGGCATTCTTCCCCTGTCAGATCGAATGTGACGATACACGGCTGCACCTCAATTCCGATAACATGCATCCGGGTGACAGCCAGGGGTGGCGGCGGCCTCGGCCAGTGAGCGGTGGGCGGGGCTGGATGTCACCGCGCCACCCAGCCACTGACAGCACGATCAGCAAGCAGATCATTAGTGATTGACGCGCACTGATTCTCCGATACCAGGACGCTCTCACTCCCTTTCCGCTTTCCTGCCGCGGTCTGCATAGGTGTCGTGGGCCTGGCTGCCTCACGCCCCATCCACAGTAAGACGCAGCCACGCTATTCCATACTTAACTATTCTTTCCAGTAGCCACGCACGGTCTACAGCAAGGATAGTACAAGATAGTACGAGTATAGTATCCTTGGTCTGCAGATACGGCTATGTGAGTACGGTCTTCACGCTCACCACTAACAGACTCTTTATACATTTTCATTCTCTGTAGCAAATAATTACGACCATAAAATCATGCGTATAATAATCGTAATAAATAATACTATAAAAAGTCAGGAATAGCAATGAGTCAATATAGGATGATTCTACAGTTTATTATTCATTTGGGAAAAGTTTACAATCCAATACTTCTGTCAGATATAAACCTTTGGCATAAAGTACATACGGTGCACACTCCTTCCGCATGACAGCTTCCATCAATACTTGTATCATGAGGAGAATGTCAACGATGTCAGTGATGGCTAGGAATCATGCATAACCACACTTCGCCCCCCCCGCCCCCCTCTTTGAAGTGTTACATCAATACTCACTTCTACTTCCACACTTTTCATGCCTCCATCTAAATCATCACGTCAATTATCTGAATGTCATGTCAGTGTGGAAGCATCGCGGGACCGATCCTCTGCACGGGGCAGTATCGCTCCCGGGACGACTGCCTAAGAGGGGATCAAAGGGAGTCTGGGAGAGGTCCTCGTAGGTGCAAAAAAAGTCCTCCTGTGCACACTATGAATGCCTCCAAGGTTTATTTAGCCTGATGAAAACCCTGATCAAAGCCATTAGTATTACGTATATATTACACTGGTTTTCTATATATTCTACTGGCTTTGGCCCTGATCATATCCCCCGACCAGGACAGTCCAGCATGGCCGCCCCGCCGCTCCCGGGCTGGGCGATGCAAGGGTGAGGCAACGCTTGTTAACCTTGGCTCTCAATCTTATCGGCCGCTGTTGCTACGCTGCTAGTCATACTACTACATCTTTATTTCCATGGTCCCCTGGTGCTCCATAGACGCCCCTGCCGCTAGTAGAGGCATAACAGCTTGTTGGGGGCTCGGTTACGGACGAAGGGCGCGCTAACACTAACACTAACACTAACACTCTTGAAACACAGCCAGTCTATACATTCTTAATATCTTAATGGTGATTAAATACTACAGGGACGCTATGGAAAATAGAGGTACGGTATTACACGTAGAGACAATGGTGGTGGTGGTGGTGGTGAAGAGCGAAGGTCCAGTTTCCTTGCACATGATGGAAGAGACAGCGACGCTCGGCAATGGGACGTCAACTGCGAAGGCGCCTGTGTTGACATCGAGCAGCGGAGGGCACCAAGGTGATACTCAATGCCCAAGATTGAATGTGACGCACGGCTTCTGATTTCCAAACCGAATATTTCCATCTCCTTTGTTTCCACACTGGACGTCGGTGGCGGCATTGTCTTGGACTCTAATAGATCGTGGGCCGATACATGAGACATTACCCAAGAGACGTGCCATAACGCCCTGATTATACTGGTAACTGAACGACGGCGTGACAGTCAGGCCTCGGCAGCGGGAAAAGAGAAGCAGGGGATGTGGAAAAAAAAGGAAATAGAGTTGCTTTCACCCACTCAAAGTTTTTACGTAACACTAAAAAGACTCAAAAGGAAATAGTTACTGTCACCCACTCAAAAGTTTTACTTAACGCAAAAAAAAACCTCAAATTTAATTATACCGCAGCTATCCTTGTGCCGTGTATTACTGTGCCA
>JACEEZ010000253.1:398767-403767 GCA_016584305.1 Chionoecetes opilio
GCTGCGTCCCTGGTGCTCAGTGACACACACGGCGCGGCAGTCGCATGTGCATGGAGCGGGCCATTGTGGTGGCCGCGGGAGTGGGGCACTGCAGGGCCCCCGCGCCGCGCCTCCACGCACGCCGCCCCACAACGTGGTGCCGCTGAAGCAGGGCTGCCAACGCGGCGCGGCGCAGGCGTGGCGGTATTAAGGGCGTGCTTCTATGAGTGGACAATGGGTTTTCACAATAGGTCATCTCGATGTCAGGATTGATAGTGTCCTTGTGTCGTATTGTGAAGGCTGTGTATCACTCAGGCCCGTCCAGTGCACGCGCTCGCACGCACACACACACACACACACACACACACACATACACACACACACACACACAAACATACACACACACACACACACGTACGAGCGTCATATTTATGATGACGTTCCCCTGACCAACACCTGACAACAGTCCCTCGCGTGTACCACCACCAGCATCATCACCCCTCCCACCTACGCCGGCGGGGGTGCGGGTAGGATTTTTTTTATAGTGACGCCTGTAATTAGAGGCTCATGCCTCCCTCCTGTGTCCTCCAATGCACTTACAATCGAGTGGATTGGTAGAGTTATCATGGTAGAGTTAATGGGCTATATGTGAGTGTTCTTAGACCACTCGACGGGCGCAGGAAATTTTTGTAAGTGGATTTAAGCCTTCATCGGGGTATGCAGGTGTGTGGGTGTGCAGTGCAGGTGTGTGCGGTGTGTGGGTGTGGGGTGACCGTTGCCTTCACATCTCCCTCGCCTCGTGCTTCAAACCGAAGAAAAAACCCGGAGGTGCGGAAGTAAGTGTGCGACATAAAAAAAGTGTTGAGGGTCAAACACTTGTGTTGAGGATCTGCTTCCTTATCGCCTTTCCTCTTGTTGTGATCTTGTTTCCCTCCACACGACCAGTATCCACCTGCCCGCGGCCCCTTCCTTCTTCTTCTTCTTCTTCATTCTCCCTCCTTTCTATACGCGTGGCCACGGTGCGGGCTTGAGGGTGCAGGAGGGAAGCGGGGCGGGGCTGCACGCGCAAAGATGACGGTGATAATAAGAAAGTTTGGTGCCACGTTTCACACTGCCCCCGCCCCCTTCTCTGTCTCTGTTGTAAATATTTTGTCAACACTGCGGCTGACGCACTCTTACCTGTGTCAGCCCACCTGTGGAATAATGGCTTTAACTACTCTCTCTCTCTCTCTCTCTCTCTCTCTCTCTCTCTCTCTCTCTCTCTCTCTCTCTCTCTCTCTCTCTCTCTCTCTCTCTCTCTCTCTCTCTCTCTCTCTCTCTCTCTCTCTCTCTCTCTCTCTCTCTCTCTCTCTCTCTCTCTCTCTCTCTACATATGATTTACTGTTCAGCAATTTGGGGAGGCGCATACAAAACATACATAGATTATATTTTCATAGCTCAGAAAAAGCTAATCCGGATCATGTTTCATGAACTTAGATATGCCCACACTAATCCCCTATTTGTTAAATACAAACTACTTAAATTTCATGACATTATATCTCTTCAGACATATTTGTTTGTTCATAAAGCTCTCCATAGGCATCCAGTAAACAATGATTTTAAATACCTCTCCCACAATACTGATACCCGAAGGCCCAAAGATCTCAGACTCCCATTATGCAGGACAACACATGGACAACAAAACGTCCTTTTTAGAGCAGCAAAACTGTGGAACCAACTCCCAGATGACATGAAAAACATCCCAACCCTCAATTCATCTATAATAATATAAGCGAAAGTGTGTCTGTCTGTCTGTCTGTCTGTCTGTCTGTCTGTCTGTCTGTTCTGTCTGTCTGTCTGTGTGTGTGTGTGGTATAGGTTCCGCCCCCCGTGGCGCAAACACCTCATATGGCACATTTTTGGAATCAGGTCGACCAGGGGAAGGTCATAAGCCCACTTATGAGATGATCCGATCACTTTTTTTTTTTTTTTTTTTAGCAGCCTATTAGCGAGAATTGTGAAAACAAAAGTGGGTTGCGAGAATTAGAGAGAACTGCAACTCCGAAATGCCAGTGGTCGCTGGCAGTTTTAACTCACAATTTGGTGAAAAGTTGGTCAACCTGAAAGAAAAATATGGGCTTATTTCACTGCACTTAAAACACAAAAGTATAATTTTAAGAACGATTTTCTTCTATATGTATATTGTATAGAAGCCTGAGTCTGTAAAACATGTATTTAACCAAATAACCAAGTAGGTTATAGTTGAGGAGGCGAGGTAAATGTTACTCTATGATATTATATAGTCAATAACGTATGTTTAGAAGTTATCTATACCTAGGCAGTCATATTTTCCTGTTATTATTGTGTATCAATCAGATAGAAAGCCTAGAAGTGCAATGAGTCGACGCGTGAAGTGGCAATGTTTTGATTCAATCTCCCCGCCCAATCTCCCCGCCCACCACCCCCCGCCGCGGCACGTCGCCTCCACAATTATAACCTACATTGTCGCAGCAACAAGCCGATTTCGGCATTCTTTAATTCTTCGTTTTTTTCAAGGCATTGCTTATTGTATTTTGACAAGCGTTTGCCAGACGCAGCAGTACTGTCTTAGAAAACAGTGTGAACATCACCCAAAATTTTTAAACATGCCACAATATACATGTAAAAAATATATTAAGCTTTGCTACTCGAGGCGAGTAATTTGCATTAAATTGCTATTATAGAACGTTCCATCGTAATGCATGTCATCCATATAATTAGTAGAAACAGAAGAATATATTTTTTGGTATTCAGATGCGGTGCATCAATGTTTATCGCGAAATTTAATTTATGAAAAATATTAGTCGCGGAGCCAAAACACAGTAGACCCAACCTTTGAGTTAAAACTGCCAGCGACACCACTGGCATTTCTCGAGTTGCAGTTCTCTCTAATTGAGGAAGCCTTGATGTAGGGTGATGGGTAATGGGTGAGTGAATGGGTGGGGTGATGGGTAATGGGTGTGGGGTGATGGGTGAGTGAATGGGTGGGGGGTGATGGGTTGGGGGTGATGGGTAATGGGTGAGGGAATAGGTGGGGGGTGATGGGTAATGGGTGAGTGAATGGTTGTGTGGTGATGGGTAATGGGTGAGTGAATGGGTGGGGGGTGATGGGTAATGGGTGAGTGAATGGTTGTGTGGTGATGGGTAATGGGTGGAGTGAATGGGTGGGGGGTGATGGGTAATGGGTGAGTGAATGGGTGTGTGGTGATGGGTAATGGGTGAGTGATGGGTGTGTGGTGATGGGTAATGGGTGAGTGAATGGGGGGGGTGATGGGTAATGGTGAGTGAATGGGTGTGTGGTGATGGGTAATGGGTGAGTGAATGGGTGGGGTGAGTGAATGGGTGGGGGTGATGGGTAATGGGTGAGTGAATGGGTGTGTGGTGATGGGTAATGGGTGAGTGAATGGGTGGGGGTGATGGGTAATGGGTGAGTGAATGGGTGTGTGGTGATGGGTAAAGGGTGAGTGAATGGGTGGGGGGTGATGGGTAATGGGTGAGTGAATGGGTGGGAGGTGATGGGTAAATGGGTGAGTGAATAGGTGTGTGGTGATGGGTAATGGGTGAGTGAATGGTGTGGGGGGTGATGGGTAATGGGTGAGTGAATGGGTGTGTGGTGATGGGTAATGGGTGAGTGAATGGGTGGGGGGTGATGGGTAATGGGTGAGTGAATGGGTGGGGGTGATGGGTAATGGGTGAGTGAATGGGTGGGGTGGTGATGGGTAATGGGTGAGTGAATGGTGGGTGTGATGGGTAATGGGTGAGTGATGGGTGTGTGGTGATGGGTAATGGGTGAGTGAATGGGTGGGGGGTGATGGGTAATGGGTAAGTGAATGGGTGGGGGGTGATGGGTAATGGGTGAGTGAATGGGTGGGGGGAATACATACATTTCTACATCCATGATTTCAGGAAAGTTAGAAGGGGCTATCTGGAGAGTCCATGTTTGGTGGGCCTTCGGCCCACCAAACACAGGTGGTGGGCCAGAGGCCCACCAATAGCCCTCCGCAGGAGCTAGCCAAAAAGTCCGCCCGGAGGGCGGCTTTGCGGCTAGTTCAAATATAAAACTAAGCTCAAGATATTCGAAAATTACCAGCAAGATAGTTAAATAGTTAATACCTCTATCATACTAACATTGTTTCTGTTATCATTATTGTTATTGCTATCATTGTTCTCATTATCTATCTATATTAATAAAAGCGAAAGTGTGTCTGTCTGTCTGTCTGTGTGTGTGTGTGTGTGGTATAGGTTCCGCCCCCCGTGGCGCAAACACCTCATATGGCACATTTTTGGAATCGGGTTGACCAGGGGAAGGTCATAAGCCCATTTATGAGATGATCCGATCACTTTTTTTTCTTTTTTTTTTAGCAGCCTATTAGCGAGAATTGTGAAAACAAAGTAGGGTTGCGAGAATTGAGGAAGCCTTGATGTAGGGTGATGGGTAATGGGTGAGTGAATGGGTGGGTGATGGGTAATGGGTGTGGGGTGATGGGTGAGTGAATGGGTGGGGGGTGATGGGTGATGGGTGAGGGAATAGGTGGGGGGTGATGGGTAATGGGTGAGTGAATGGTGTGTGGTGATGGGTAATGGGTGAGTGAATGGGTGGGAGGTGATGGTAATGGGTGAGTGAATGGGTAGGGAGGTGATGGGTAATGGGTGAGTGAATGGGTGGGGGGTGATGGGTAATGGTGAGTGAATGGGTGGGGGGTGATGGTAATGGGTGAGTGAATGGGTGGGGGGTGATGGGTAATGGGTGAGTGAATGGGTGGGGGGTGTGGGTAATGGGTGAGTGAATGGGTGGGAGGTGATGGGTAATGGGCGAGTGAATGGGTAATGGGTGAGTGAATGGGTGTGTGGTGATGGGTTAATGGGTGAGTGAATGGTGGGGGTGATGGGTAATGGGTGAGTGAATGGGTGGGGGGTGATGGGTAATGGGTGAGTGAATGGGTGGGGGGGGGATGGGTAATGGGTGAGTGGGAATGGGTGGGGGACTACATATATTTCTACAT
>JACEEZ010000253.1:408767-441267 GCA_016584305.1 Chionoecetes opilio
ACTTTTCCAGCACCCCAGTCTGCAAAATAATGGGACGGACCGCAGGGAACACAGCGTTCTTGAACAACCATCTACTACCACTACACTGTCAGAGCTCCCAGAGTCCTACACCTGTGTTCGTCCTTGTTGTCATTTCATATATATTGGGTATATATTGTTGGGATGATGGGACATATCTGTATACGGGGAGCCTATTTATTATTTCACTATTTCTCTCTAAATCAATCTTGGAAGCTTGTTGAATGCTTACAACTTACGGAATAATGTATTTAAAATGCGTTTACAAAAACAGTCCAATACATTTGCTGTAATTAGTATTTATATACATAGCTGAAATTAGTTGAGAACTTTTGAGTTTAGATTATTGTTAACAAACTGTATTGTTGTAGACGAAACTGTTTAAATTTACCATATTCGTTTTGTCAACTTAACCAAATAAAATATTACTAAACCAGGCATTTTAATAATTATGACGGAAGTGTATTTATCTCTTAGCCACCAAATAATTTGCTCTGTTACTAAATTTGTTACTTTTAAGTCAGGCAGATAGGTGTATCCATCATAAGAATTGTGGGTTTATACGTACAAGCATGAAATTTGGCACAGTCATAGATAATAGTGGTTTACTTAAAATAAATATGTACTTACCTGTCAACTAGTTAAATTGGTCCTGTAATTTCGCTGAAACATTGACTCCTGAACGCGGAGGTTCCGAAATTTGATGAGTCAGCACTTATTACGCTCCCTGGTGGGTTAATTGACATTGCTGGCAACACAAATGCAAATTGTAGTCATTTGGAGAATACAATTATGGCATATATGTGTATCTAGAATCATTTCATTAGAACATAATGAAGCATTTGTGTCTTCCGGTTAAAAATAATCGCGGTCAAAACGGTCATTTTGTAAAATGGCCGCCACGACTACCATAGGACGTTTTTGCGGTGGGTCCATATCTGGAATTATTCATTAGATTATTATCTATGACTGTGCCAAATTTCATGATTGTACGTCTAAACCCACAAATCTTATGATGGATACACCTATCTGCCTGACTATATAGGGTAGTGGTTCCTAATCCTTTCAGAGGCGCCGAACCTTAACAAAAACCTTCGCACACTATAGCCGAATCCATCAAATATGGGAAGAAGAAAAAAAGATTAATACCAAAATTTCAGAAAAATTGTTACAAAATTCAAGAGTATATTTGGATAATAATAATAAGAAATTATATTTTAATTGATACAAAAATTTAAGAAAAATTGCCTAAAGAATTAAGAGTATACTTGGATAATAAAAATAAGGTAGGAAGGAGTCGGAAGCAGTGACGTATATAGGTCCTTGAAAAGAGGGTGGGGGGGCAAAGGGGTGAACCCAGGATTGTTTTAAGGGGGGGAGCGAAGCAAGCCTCTACAGCTGGCGGTCTGAGGCCGGATGGGTCAGGACATTCATTTTGTTGAAAATCAAGCATTTTTAAGGGCATTATAAGGCCTCAGGAGGGATATATTGCAGTTATTTAATATTCAATGGCAAAACGGATTTTGTCCCTTTGGGACAAAAGGGGAGGTCATGGCCGAGTGCCCCCCCCCCCCTATATACGCCACTGCTCGGAAGGGAGAGAAGCGGGTGAACACACACGCACATATAAGGCGTGATGTGTTCTATAGCGCGCGTGACACGTGCCTGTGACAAACAGTGACCTATATACAGCCTGTAACATTGCGTACATATTCTGTTATCAAACAAGGCATAGCTTTCAGATAGATGTCCCCGGGCCAGGGGACATCTCTCGCTTCTGCCATTTATTGCCTCACGTCAACCTCTGCCAATTGTGGCGCCATGTCAACCATGATATAAGATGTTTAAATAAAAAAATAAAAAATAATAATACATACCCACACATAACTCTCCCTCCACCGCACTGCTTGAATTTACGTTACTTTCGCGTATAATTTACTCTTGTGAATAAACCGGCATTACAATAATAACAAAATAACAATGTGTTTCGGAGGGCCTCCGCTGAACCCATGAGAATGGCTCACCGAACCCCTGGGGTTCGGTGAGCCGAGGCAAAGTCTTTGGCCCAGGTTAAGAACCCGTGCTTCATAGGGAATGACAGTTAGTGGACTTTTTATACTCCCCTTTTTTTGTCGCAGCCTTTTTTTTTTTTTTTTTGTCGCACAAAAAACGGGGCTGTGACAACCCACCCTCGCGACGCCCCGGGCAGACCTCGAGGCCCCGGGAGGCAGCGAGTGGTGACAGCGCAGTGCCGGGGCACCAAGGCACCCGCACCACCACGCGCGGCACAACCCACCAGGTGCATACCCATGGAGCGCCCCTGGGTGGGATGCAGGACGCGTGTACTCCACCGCGAATCCGGTCCTTGTGGTAAAAGATGGATTACAAAGGATTAACAAACACCAATAGTGCTTGTGGTGTTATTTGATTTTTTATGACACTAATGTAACCCACTGGTATGATGAAGGGATAGGAGCGCATAGGAGGAGGAGGAGACGATGCAGGAATAGGATGAGCAGAAGGAGGAGGAGGAAGAGGGTAAACTCCATTTTAGTGCCCTCACTGGGGTGAGCAGCCAAATGTCCTCCAAAGGGGTGAAGGTTAAGGATTCCAAACACACGATAATGCTTCAATCCGCCCGACCCTCCTCCCTCCCTACCTCCCTCCTCTACAATCCTGCCCTCCCCGTCCCTCCCTCTGCCTCTCCCTGCCTCCCTGCCTCTCTGCCCCTCCCTACCTCCCTCTGCCCTCCTCCCTCTCTACCTCTCTGCCTCTCCCTGCCACTCCCTGCCGCCCCGCCATAGCAGCCCGGCCCTCACACGCGTCTGGTTCGGGCGTCCTCACCAGCAACACGCCCACCCTGGCTCTGGACATTTACGTTACCTTACCCTTGACCTGAGTAACGAATTGTCACCCTTAAGAACAAATCCTTCACAGCAACACCATGCCCCAGTACGCCCCAGTAATCAGCTTCAACAAAGGTTATGAGGACAGGCGACACAGTATTATCAAAACAATGACAAACAAATAGAAACAGAAACTAAAAATTATTATTATTACAACAACAACCATTGCCGCCACCTCGCTCTTTGCTTTTCTCGTTGCTATCCTCGGCCCTGCACCACGCTGGCCCCACGGACGCTGCCACGGACCGGACATGCCTGCGCTGGTATTTACTATAGGTCACCAGCTAGACAACAAGCCAGCCATTAATCTAACCAGCCAGCAAATCATTGATCTAACCAGTCATTGAGCTAACCAGCCAACCAGCCATTAATCTAACCAGCCATTGAGCCATTAATCTAACCAGCCAGCCATTAATCTAACCAGCCAGTCATTAATCTAACCAGCCAGCCATTAAGCTAACCAGCCAACCATTAATCTAACCAGCCAGCCATTAATCTAACCAGCCAGCCAGCCATTAATCTAACCAGCCAGCCAACCATTAATCTAACTAGCCAGCCAACCATTAATCTAACCAGCCAGCCAGCCATTGATCTAACTAGCCAGCCAGGCATTGTTCTAACAGCCAGACCATTAATCTAACAGCCAGCCAGCCATTGATCTAAGCAGCAAATATACCAACCAAATTAATCTAATCAGCAAGCCAGCCATTGATCTAACCAGCCAGCCATTAATCTAACCAGCCAGCCAGCCATTAATCTAATCAGCCAGCCAACCATTAATCTAATCAGCCAGCCAACCATTAATCTAACCAGCCAGCCAGCCATTATTCGAAGCCAATGATACCAGCCAGCCATTGATCTAACCAGCCAGCCAGCCATTGATCTAACAGCAGCCACCATTAATCTAACAGCCAGCCAGCCATTATCTAACCAGCAGCCATTAATCTAACCAGCCAGCCAGCCATTATCTACCAGCCAGCCATTAATCTAACTAGCCAGCCAGCATTATCTAACCAGCCAGCCAGCCATTATCTAACCAGCCAGCCAGCCATTGATCTAACCAGCCAGCCAGCCATTGATCTAACCAGCCAGCCCGCCATTATCTAACAGCAGCCAGCCATCCAGCGCCACCATTATCAACCAGCCAGCCAGCCATTGATCTAACCAGCCAACCAGCCATTAATCTAACCAGCCACCAGCTTGATCTAACATCCAGCCAGCCATTAATCTAACAGCACCGCCATTATTAACCAGCCAGCCAGCCATTGATCTAACCAGCCAGCCAGCCATTGATAACAAGCCAGCCAGCCATTGATCTAACACCAGCCAGCCATTGATCTAACCAGCCAGCCAGCCATTAATCTAACTAGCAGACCAGCCATTATCTAAACCCAGCCAAGCCATTAATCTAAACTAGCAGCCAACCATTAATCTAACCAGCCAGCCAGCCATTATCTAACCAGCCAGCCAGCCATTGATATACCAGCCAGCCAGCCATTAATCTAACTAGCCAGCCAGCCATTATCTAACTAGCCAGCCACCATTGATCTAACCTAGCCAGCCAGCCATTGATCTAACAGCCAGCCAGCCATTAATCTAACTAGCCAGCCAACCATTATCTAACCAGCCAGCCAGCCATTGATCTAACCAGCCAGCCAGCCATTGATCTAACCAGCCAGCCAGCCATTAATCTAACTAGCCAGCCAGCATTGATCTAACCAGCCAGCCAGCCATTGATCTAACCAGCCAGGCCAGCCATTAATCTAACTAGCCAGCCAGCCATTAATCTAACTAGCCAGCCACCATTAATCTAACAGCCAGCCAGCCATGATCTAACCAGCCAGCCACCATTGATCTAACCAGCCAGCCGCCATTAATCTAACCAGCCAGCCAGCCATTATCTAAAGCCAGCAGCAACTAACAGCCAGCCAGCTTAATCTAACCTAGCCAGCCAGCCATTAATCTAACAGCCAGCCCAACCATTAATCTAACCAGCCGCACCATGACTACGCCAGCAGCCATAATCTAATCAAGCCAGCCATTAATCTAACCAGCCAGCCAGCCATTGAATCTAACCAGCCAGCCAGCCATTAATCTAACCAGCCAACCATTGATCTAACCAGCCAGCCAGCCCATTAATCTAACCAGCCAGCCAGCCATTAATCTAACAGCCAGCCATTAATCTAACCAGCCAGCCAGACCATTAATTTAACCAGACAGCCAGCCATTAATCTAATCAGCCAGCCATTAATCTAACTCAGCCGCAGCCATTAATCTAACCAGCCACGCCTTCTACAGCCCAGCCTTAATCTAACAGCCAGCCAACCATTGATCTAACCAGCCAGCCAGCCATTAATCTAACAGCCAGCCATAACAACCGCCAGCCATTGATCTAACAGCCAGCCAACCATTAATCTAACCAGCCAGCCAGCCATTGAATCTAACCAGCCAGCCAGCCATTATCTAATCAGCCAGCCAGCCATTGATCTAACAGCCAGCCAACCATTAATCTAACCAGCCAGCCAACCATTAATCTAACCAGCCAGCCAACCATTGATCTAATCAGCCAGCCAGCCATTGATCTAACCAGCCAGCCAGCCATTAATCTACACCACAGCCTTGACTAACCGCCAGACCATTAATCTAACCAGCCAGCCAGCCATTAATCTAACCAGCCAGCCACCATTAATCTAACCAGCCAGCCAGCCATTGATCTAACAGCCAGCCAGCCATTAATCTAACCAGCCAGCCAGCCATTGATCTAACCAGCCAGCCAGCCATTGATCTAACCAGCCAGCCAGCCATTAATCTAACCAGCCAGCCAGCCATTGATCTAACCAGCAGCCACCATTATCTAACCAGCCAGCCAGCCATTAATCTAACAGCCAGCCAACCATTGATCTAATCAGCCAGCCACCATTAATCTAACCAGCCAGCCAGCCATTGATCTAACCAGCCAGCCAGCCATTGATCTAACCAGCCAGCCACCATTGTCTAACCAGCCAGCCAGCCATTAATCTAACCAGCCAGCCAGCCATTAATTAACAGCCAGCCAGCCATTAATCTAACCAGCCAGCCAACCATTAATCTAACCAGCCAGCCAGCCATTGATCTAACCAGCCAGCCAACCATTAATCTAACCAGCCAGCCAACCATTAATCTAACCGCCAGCCAACCATTAATCTAACCAGCCAGCCAACCATTAATCTAACCAGCCAGCCAGCCATTAATCTCCAGCCACATTACTAGCCAGCCACCATTAATCTAATCGCAGCCCCATTAATCTAATCAGCCAGCCATTAATCTAATCAGCCAGCCAGCCATTAATCTAATCAGCCAGCCAACCATTAATCTATCCAGCCAGCCAGCCATTAATCTAACCAGCAGCCAGCCATTAATCTAACCAGCAGCCACCATTAATCTAATCAGCCAGCTATCTATAAGCCACATTGATCTAACCAGCCAGCCAGCCATTAATCTAACCAGCCAGCCAACCATTAATCTAATCAGCCAGCCAGCCATTGATCTAACCAGCCAGCCAGCCATTAATCTAACCAGCCAGCCAACCATTAATCTAATCAGCCAACCATTAATCTAATCAGCAGCCAGCCATTAATCTAATCAACCAGCCAGCCATTGATCTAACCAGCCAGCCAGCCCATTAATCTAACTAGCCAGCCAGCCATTAATCTAACCAGCCAGCCAGCCATTAATCTAACCAGCCAGCCAGCCATTAATCTAACCAGCCAGCCAGCCATTGATCTAACCAGCCAGCCAGCCATTAATCTAACCAGCCAGCCAGCCATTAATCTAACCAGCCAGCCAGCCATTGATCTAACCAGCCAGCCAGCCATTAATCTAACCAGCCAGCCAGCCATTAATCTAACTAGCCAGCCAGCCATTAATCTAACCAGCCAGCCAGCCATTGATCTAACCAGCCAGCCAGCCATTGATCTAATCAGCCAGCCAGCCATTGATCTAACCAGCCAGCCAGCCATTGATCTAACCAGCCAGCACCATTAATCTAACCAGCCAGCCAGCCATTAATCTAACCAGCCAGCCAGCCATTGATCTAACCAGCCAGCAGCCATTAATCTAACCAGCCAGCCAGCCATTAATCTAACCAGCAGCCAGCCATTAATCTAACCAGCCAGCCAGACATTAATCTAACCAGCCAGCCAGCCATTAATCTAACCAGCCAGCCAGCATTTAATCTAACCAGCCAGCCAGCCATTAATCTAACTAGCCAGCCAGCTATTAATCTAATCAGCCAGCCAGCCATTAATCTAACCAGCCAGCCAGCCATTAATCTAATCAGCCAGCCAGCCATTAATCTAATCAGCCAGTCAGCCATTAATCTAATCAGCCAGCCAGCCATTAATCTAACCAGCCAGCCAGCCATTGATCTAACCAGCCAGCCAGCCATTAATCTAACCAGCCAGCCAGCCATTAATCTAACCAGCCAGCCAGCCATTGATCTAACCAGCCAGCCAGCCAGCCATTAATCTAACCAGCCAGCCAGCCATTAATCTAACTAGCCAGCCAGCCATTAATCTAACCAGCCAGCCAACCATTAATCTAATCAGCCAGCCAGCCATTGATCTAACCAGCCAGCCAACCATTAATCTAACCAGCCAGCCAACCATTAATCTAACTAGCCAGCCAGCCATTAATCTAACCAGCCAGCCAGCCATTAATCTAACCAGCCAGCCAGCCATTAATCTAACCAGCCAGCCAGCCATTAATCTAACCAGCCAGCCAGCCATTAATCTAACCAGCCAGCCAGCCATTAATCTAACTAGCCAGCCAGCCATTAATCTAACCAGCCAGCCAACCATTAATCTAATCAGCCAGCCAGCCATTGATCTAACCAGCCAGTCAACCATTAATCTAACCAGCCAGCCAACCATTAATCTAATCAGCCAGCCAGCCATTAATCTAACCAGCCAGCCAGCCATTGATCTAACCAGCCAGCCAACCATTAATCTAACCAGCCAGCCAACCATTAATCTAACTAGCCAGCCAGCCATTAATCTAACCAGCCAGCCAACCATTAATCTAACCAGCCAGCCAACCATTAATCTAACCAGCCAGCCAGCCATTAATCTAACCAGCCAGCCAACCATTAATCTAATCAGCCAGCCAGCCATTGATCTAACCAGCCAGCCAGCCATTAATCTAACCAGCCAGCCAACTATTAATCTAATCAGCCAGCCAGCCATTAATCTAACCAGCCAGCCAACTATTAATCTAATCAGCCAGCCAGCCATTAATTAATCTAACCAGCCAGCCAGCCATTAATCTAACCAGCCAGCCAGCCATTAATCTAATCAGCCAGCCAGCCATTAATCTAATCAGCCAGCCATTAATCTAACTAGCCAGCCAACCATTAATCTAACTAGCCAGCCAGCCATTAATCTAACCAGCCAGCCAACCATTAATCTAACCAGCCAGCCAGCCATTAATCTAACCAGCCAGCCAGCCATTAATCTAACCAGCCAGCCAGCCATTAATCTAACCAGCCAGCCAACCATTAATCTAACCAGCCAGCCAGCCATTAATCTAACTAGCCAGCCAACCATTAATCTAACCAGCCAGCCAACCATTAATCTAACCAGCCAGCCAACCATTAATCTAACCAGCCAGCCAGCCATTGATCTAACCAGCCAGCCAACCATTAATCTAACCAGCCAGCCAGCCATTGATCTAACCAGCCAGCCAACCATTAATCTAACCAGCCAGCCAGCCATTGGTCTAACCAGCCAGCCAGCCATTGATCTAACCAGCCAGCCAACCATTAATCTAACCAGCCAGTCAACCATTAATATAACCAGCCAGCCAACCATTAATCTAACCAGCCAGCCAGCCATTGAATCTAACCAGCCAGCCAACCATTAATCTAACCAGCCAGCCAGCCATTAATCTAATCAGCCAGCCAGTCATTAATCTAACCAGCCAGCCATTGATCTAACCAGCCAGCCAGCCATTGATCTAACCAGCCAGCCAGCCATTGATCTAACCAGCCAGCCAACCATTAATCTAACCAGCCAGCCAGCCATTGATCTAACCAGCCAGCCAACCATTAATCTAACCAGCCAGCCAACCATTAATCTAACCAGCCAGCCAGCCATTGATCTAACCAGCCAGCCAACCATTAATCTAACCAGCCAGCCAGCCATTGATCTAACCAGCCAGCCAACCATTAATCTAACCAGCCAGCCAGCCATTGATATAACCAGCCAGCCAACCATTAATCTAACCAGCCAGCAGCCATTGATCTAACCAGCCAGCCAACCATTAATCTAACCAGCCAGCCAGCCATTGATCTAACCAGCCAGCCAGCCATTAATCTAACCAGCCAGCCAGCCATTGATCTAACCAGCCAGCCAACCATTAATCTAACCAGCCAGCCAGCCATTGATCTAACCAGCCAGCCAGCCATTAATCTAACCAGCCAGCCAGCCATTGATCTAACCAGCCAGCCAGCCATTGATCTAACCAGCCAGCCAACCATTAATCTAACCAGCCAGCCAGCCATTGATCTAACCAGCCAGCCAACCATTAATCTAACCAGCCAGCCAGCCATTGATCTAACCAGCCAGCCAGCCATTAATCTAACCAGCCAGCCAGCCATTAATCTAACTAGCCAGCCAGCCATTGATCTAACCAGCCAGCCAGCCAGCCAGCCAGCCAGCCAGCCAGCCAGCCTTCTTGTCTATTACCAAACATTTTATCAATTGACAACGAAGACACAATTTTACGTAAAGTCATGTGGAGGCACACACACACACACCCACCCACCCACATACACACACACACATTCACACACACACATAAAAGATGATGAGAGAGAGAGAAAGATGCTTTATTTCATATCCTCTCCCTACACACGCCATGGAAGTAAACACCGTAGAACAAACTCTTCCCACTTTCTCTCTCTCTCTCTCTCTCACACACACACACACACACACACACACACACACACACACACACACACACACACACACACACACACACACACACACAGTCACACACACACACACACATACACACACACACACACACACACACACACACACACACACACACACACACACGAACACCACTCCAACACTCAACCAGGATAATCTATACAATTTCTCTCCTCAAACAGGTATGATGAGCAGCGACCTCAACCTCGTCTTGGACCGGTGTCCTGTGACCAGCAGTCTGTTTATGAGGTGCAGTCAGCCTGTGTTTACTAACAAAAGAATACGCGTACTGCGCATGCGCGGAGGCGAATATAATATTATTTAGTAAATTGATTTAAAGAGCCTATTTGATCCCTATATTTGGCTAATCTTTCCTGTAAATTTTCAGCCATGTTTTCGGAGGACGCCTGCGAATGATTTTGCTGATAACAAGTCTTTGTTAGTAAACTTTCGCCTCCGGGCATGTGCAGTTTGCGCCCCTCCCCTCTTTTGTTGATAAACAAGGACGGGTTTGTTGTCGTAGGACGCCTGGGCATGCATTTGTTGATCAACAAGTCATGTTAGACCCTTTACACCAATTTACTAAAAAATATTCTCCCCGCGCATACGCAGTTCGCGTTTTCTTTTGTTAGTAAACAAAGGCGGATTACAACGCATAAACAGACTGCTGGTCACACGACCCCGGTACTCTAGACACCAGGACACACCACCACGAGACTGCCTCATCAACCTACCACGCGCCTCTGTCTTGACTGGCTTACTTAACATAACTTCAAGCATACCTAATCATCCTTGGAAAGGGGGTGGGGCGTCTGTTTCCGTAGCCTTCCCAGCAACAGTTCCAAGGCTCAATATTCCTGCAAGTGGCGCCAAGGGATAAGTATTTTTAGCATAATTACATGTACCGTCCCTGGGGCCCTGTCGCTACACTCTCCCTGTGGTTTAGTGGGTCAGACAATGCGGCGACCTTGACGGGAGGAAAACAAAAGCATTTCTTGAAGGGCTAGATTGTTTCCCAAGGTGGTGAATATTCAAGGGGTGGACCGGCCTCCTCCTCCTCCTCCTCCTCCTCCTACTCCTCCTCTCCTCCTCCTTCCCCTCCATCACTCCTCCTCCTCCACACAAACCATTGTAACACACACACACACACACACACACCACACACACACACACATACACACACACACACCACACACACCACAACGAACACACCGACACACACTAAACATCACACACACACACACCACATCAGCGTCAAGGTTATGATGACGTTCCCTGAGCGACACTGACACGTCTCATTTCCCGGCCTCCCTGTCGAGGGGTGTGGGGCGGGGTGCGGGGTGGGTGGGGTGCGGGGGTGTGGGGGGGGGTGGTGGTGAGGGGTGGGGTGCGGGGTGCGGGGTGCGGTGTGGGCTGCAGGGTGGGGTGCCGGAGGGTGGGGTAAGGGGGTGTGGTGGCGGGGGTGTGGAGTGCAGGTGGGGACAGGTGTGAGGTCACTGGGGTGGTCAGGGTTTGCGGGTTGCGGGTGTCTGGTTATGACTTGCTTGCCTTCCACACCCCAACGGATTCTCCGCCGAGGAAAAGCTCGGTGCGGAAGTAAGCGTGCGACACGAAAAAGGGTTGAAGGTCTAAACTTGTGATGAGGATTTGCTTCCTTATGCTTTCTTGTTGATCTTTTTCTCCTTTCACACCACCTGGATCCACTCCTTCTCTGCCTCGGTTCGGCCGTGAGGGCGCAGTAGGGCTGGGTCGGCTGCACGCGCAAAGTGGTGGTCTAATAGAAACGTTTGGTGTCACGTTTTTTTCCACTTTTTCCCCCCCTTTTTCTCAATTCTACGTCTCATCTCTTCGTCATCTACAAGATAATCTCTCCTTCTTCTCTCACTCTCTCATCTTCCTCAATTCGATTTCTCTGTATCGGCCTGCATTTCGAGAATAATTGTTACAAATCAAGTTAGAATTGAATGATAAGGAAGATAAATTCAATTTAATGAACTAGAAATATAAGAGAAATTTCCTCAAAAATTGAAGACTTCGAGTGCGATAAAGAAGGAAGGAAGAAGTCGGAAGCAGTTGTCGTAATAGGTCCTTTGAAAGGGGGGTTGGGCCCAGGGGTGGACCCAGATTATTTTAATGGAGGACGAGTGACCTCCCTGGCGGGAGGAGGTGTCTGGACATTATTTTTAATCCATTTTCAGGGGGGCTTAAGGCCTCAGAAGGATATATTGCACTAATTAAATTCAATGGCAAAAACGAATTCTACCCTGGGACACAAAGGGAGGCCATGGCCGAGTGCTCCCCCTTATATACGCCACTGCTCGGTAGGGAGAGAGGCGGGCGAACACACACGCACGCACGCACACACACACACACACACACACACACACACACACACACACACACACACACACACACACACACACACACACACACACACACACACACACACACACACACACACACACACACACACACACACACACACACACACACATAACTCTCCCTCCACCGCACTGCTTGAATTTACGTTTATTTCACGTATAATATACTCTGGTGAATAATCCGGCATTACAATAATAGCAAAATTGCAATGTGTTTCGGAGGACCTCTGCAGAACCCATGAGACTGGCTCACCGAACCCCTGGGGTTCGGTGAGCTCAGGTTAAGAACCCGTGCTTTATAGGGACTGACAGCTAGCGGACTTTTTTATACTCCTTTTATTTTTTGCCCTCGCCTGCAGTCCTTCTGTTATAAAGAAAATAAAAGAACAAAAAACATCAAACATGGGAAAATATTGTGGTGTGGTTACAATAGTTTATCTCGTCGCACAAAAAACGTGGCTGTGACAACCCACCCTCGCGACGCCCCGGGAGGCAGCCCGTGGTGACAGCACAGTGCCGGGGCACCAAGGCACCCGCACCACCACGCGCGGCACAGCCCACCAGGCGCCTACCCACGGGGCGCCCCTGGGTGGGATGCAGGACGCGTGTACTCCACCGCGATTCCGGTCCTTGTGGTAAAAGATGAATTACAAAGGATTACAAAGGATTAAAAAGGATTAACAAACACCAACAGACCTTGTGTCTTATATTTGTACTTTTATGACACTAATGTAACCCACTGTTTGTTTGTTTTTTGTTTTTTACATCACAAGGAACTGGCCAAGGGCACAACAAAAATGGGTAACACAAAGCCCGCTTAGTTGCCAGTCCCTATAAAGAAGACAGTAAGAGAATAAAATAAAAAAGAGGGGTGAGCCAATCTAGTTCGGGAGGTGTCTTGTTACTCTACTTTTGAAAAGATTTAAGTCATAGGAAAGTGGAAAAATAGAAACAGGAAGAGAGTTCCAGAGTTTACCAGTGAGAGTAAAGATACTGATTAACTCTTGCATTAGGAAGATGGACAGAATAGGGATGAGAATGAGTAGAAAGTCTTGTGCAGCGAGGCCGCGGGAGTGGGGGGGGCATGCAGTTAGCAAGTTCAGAAGAGCAGTGAGCATGAAAATAACGGTAGAAGAGAGCAAGAGAAGCAACATTGCGGCGGTGATTTAAAGATTGAAGACAGTCAGTCAGAGGAGAGGAGTTGATGAGACGAAAAGCTTTTGACTCAACCCTGTTTAGGAGAGCTGTATGAGTGGATCCTCCCCAAACATGTGAGATATACTCCATACATGGGCGGATAAGGCCCCTGTAGAGAGCAAGCAATTGGGAGGGAGAAAAAAAAAGACGCAGACGCCACAGGACACCTAACTTTTTAGAAGCTGTTTTAGCAAGATATGAAATGTGAGATTTCCAGTTCAGATTTTTAGTAAAGGATAGTCCTAGAATGTTCATTGTAGAAGAAGGAGACAGTTGAGTGTCATTGAAGAAGAGGGGATAGTTATCTGGTAGGTTTTGTCGAGTAGATAGGTGAAGAAATTGGGTTTTTGAGGCATTGAACAAAACAAGATTTGCTTTGCCCCAATCAGAAATTATAGAAAGATCAGAAGTTAGGCGCTCGGTGGCATCTCTCCGTGAATCACTTAGTTCCTGTTGAGTTGGACGACTAATAAACGACGTTTAAAAATTCAGGTTAGAATCATCAGCGTAGGAGTGGATAGGGCTTTGAGGTAGACTTAGAAGATCATTAATGAATAATAGAAAGAGAGTGGGTGATAGGACAGAACACTGGGGAACACCACTATTAATAGATTTAGGAGAAGAACAATGTCCGTCTACAGTAGCTGCAATAGAACGGTTTGAAAGGAAACTTAAGATGAAGGTACAGAGAGAAGGATAGAAACCGAATGAGGGTAGTTTGGAAATTAATTATTTGTGCCAGACTCTATCAAAAGCTTTTGATATGTCAAGGGCAACAGCAAAAGTTTCACCGAAACCCCTAAAGGAGGATGACCAAGATTCAGTTAGGAAAGCTAGAAGATCGCCAGTAGATCGCCCTTTACGGAAACAGTACTGACGATCAGATAGAAGATTGTGAGCAGATAGATGCTTAAGAATCTTCTTATTAAGTATAGATTCAAACACTTTAGAAAGGCAGCAAGTCAAAGCTATAGGACGGTAGTTTGAAGGATTAGAGCGGTCTCCCTTCTTAGGAACAGGTTGGATGTGAGCAAACTTCCAGCAAGAAGGAAAGGTGGAAGTAGATAGACAAAGACGGAAAAGTTTGACCAGGCAAGGTGCAAGCACAGAAGCACAGTTTTTGAGAACAATAGGAGGGACTCCGTCAGGACCGTAAGCCTTCTGAGGATCTAGGCCAGAAAGGGCAAAGAAAACATCATTCCGAAGGATCTTAATGCAGGCATAATATAGTCAGAGGGTGGAGGAGAAGGAGGAACAAGCCCTTCATCAACCAGAGTTGAATTTTTAACAAAGGTTTGAGCGAAGAGTTCAGCTTTAGAAGTAGATGAGACAGCTGTGGAGCCATCTGGATGAAGCATAGGAGGGAAAGATGAAGAAGAAAAATTGTTAGAGATGTTATTAGCTAGATGCCAGAAGTCACGAGAGGAATTTGATTCAGAAAGATTTTGACATTTTCTATGAATGAAAGAGTTTTTGGTAAGTTGAAATAAAGATTTGGCATGATTACGGGCAGAAATATAAAGGGCATGAGTTTCAGGAGATGGATGCTTACGGTACCGTTTGTGAACCACCTCTCTATCTCGGACAGCATGAGAACAAGCAGAGTTAAACAAGCATAGGAGGAGAAGGAGGAGGAGACGAAGCAGGAAGAGGAGGAGATGAAGCAGAAAGAGAAGGAAGAGGATGAGAAGGCGAAGGAGGAGGAGGAAGAGGGCAAAGTACATTTTAGTGCCCTCGATGGAGTGAGCAGCCAAATGTCCTCCAAAGGGGTGAAGGTTAAGGATTCCAAACACACGATAATGCTTGAATCCGCCCGACCCTCCTCTACCATCCTGCCCTCCTCCCTCCCTCTGCCTCTCCCTGCCCTCCTCCCTCTCTCCCCCTGCCTCCCCCTGCCTCTTCCTGCCCCTCTCTGCCTCTCCCTGCCTCTCCCTGCCGCCCCGCCCTAGCAGCCCGGCCATCACACGCGTCTGGTTTGGGCGTCCTCACCAGCAACAGGATAAGACTATATATATAGATAGCCAGGATAACGCTATGTTTCTCAAGGGTATAATGAGGTGATGACACAGACGATGATGATGATGATGACGATGATGATGATGATGAGGATTGTTTTTGTGATGGTATATATAGTGATGCTACTGTTGTTTATGATGACGTGAACAACACAAATAATAATGTCGATAACGATGACAATGAGCACAACGATAACAATACTGATAGTAATGATGGTAATGACATGTAATAATAATAAGAATGATAACTATAGAAAATATAATACCGACAGAAATTACAATAATAGCAAAATAATGATATCAATAATAATAATAATAATAATAACAATAGAAAATATAATAACGGCAATAATAATAATAATAATAATAATAATAATAATAATAATAATAATAATAATATAAAAAGTAATTAATAATATTGATGATAATGATAATAAAGACAGTAATGATAATTATATGAATAATATTAATAATAACAATAATAATATGTTGACCAGAAGAAGAGGAAGAAGAGAGCTGATTTCGACAATGTGTAGATATAAATAGTTAGATATTTGGCCTATTTTCCTTAATAAGAGAATAGCAGTCACTGACTTCACAGCTTCCTCAACCTCCTTACAACCTCAAACTCAATAAAAAAAACTATAAAAACAAATTATATCAAACTCTTTAACTTTTTTTAAATCATATTTGTATATTGTATCAAACTCTTTAAAAAGAGTTTGCGCCAGACTTGCGCCTTGCGTTAAAAAGGAGCGCGCCAGACTCCAGCCTCCCGCACACGGCGAGGCTCATCACGGTGGCCGGGACCACCACGCCAGGGATTGCTGGCTGGCTCTTTTTTTTTTTTTTTTTTAAGTTCTAAGTCTAGTCCTAAAGTTTGTAAAGATAGAAATAACAGATACCAGGAGACCTATTGGTCTATAACGAGCGTATCTGCTAAACTACATACTACTAACTATCAAACTACATGTAAGAGAAAAGTATTCCATGCTCCTAAAGAAGATAGAAACATGGAATTACGTAGTGAGGTCTGATAGGACATGAAGTATGCTAGCTACAACTATCATTAACACTAATCGATTCGGGGGACGATATAATATAATTCGTAAGGGCAATAAAAAAAACCCATTTACTTTACAGTACGCGTCTAGTCTGTTTTTAAATGAAGTTATTTTGCTGGCTCCGACAACATTTGCTAGTAATTTGTTCCATCGATATACAACTCTTAACATTGAAATAATTTTTACGGAGATCTGTGAAGAAACGTTGACCATTCAGTTTTAAACAGTTGTTTCTTGTTGTCACGTGAGGAGAAAGCTCAAATAGATTAACTTGATTAATGACATCAAATCCATTAAGGATCTTAAAAGTTTCTATCAAGTCCCCACGGATTATACGATCCTTTTAGGAAAACATATTAAGTTTTCACAGGCTCTCTTCATAAGATTATTTTCGCAGAGTTTGAATCCGTTTAGTCGCATTTTTTTGAACTGATTCCAATTTGGCTTCATCTTTTACGAAACAAGGCGACCAGAATTAAACGGCATATTCTAAGTGCGGCCAACTAAATCCTTTTCCTGATGTACTTCAGTTAACGACTTATTTTGCATTTGATAGTTGTAATTGAGGCTATCGTTGCCTATATGCATTATTTCCATTTATCGGAATTGAATTTTAGTAGCCATTTATCGCTCCAATCGTAAAATTGGACCACATACACACACACACACACACACACACACACACACACGCGCACACACACACACACACACACACACACACACACACACACACACACACACACACACACACAGACAGACATACGAGCGTCACATTTATGATGACGTTCCCCTGAGTGACACCTGACAACAGTCATCATCATCCCTCCCAGCTACGCTGTCGGGGGTGTGGGATGCGGGGTTGTGGGGTGCGGGGGTGTGGGGTGCGGGCGTGTGGGGTGCGGGCGTGTGGGGTGCGGAGGTGTGGGGTGCGGGGGTGTGGGGTGCGGGGGGGGTGGGGTGCGGGCGTGTGGGGTGCGGGGGGTGGGGTGCGGAGGTGTGGGGTGCGGGTGTGTGGGGTGCGGGGGTGTGGGGTGCGGGGGGGTGGGGTGCAGGGGTGTGGGGTGCGGGGGTGTGGGGTGCGGGGGTGTGGGGTGCGGGGGTGTGGGGTGCGGGGGGGTGGGGTGCAGGGGTGTGGGGTGCGGGGGGTGGGGTGACCGCTGCCTCCACCACCCTCGCACGGTTCTTCCCGCCGAAAGAAAAAAAAAAGCGCAGGTGCGGAAGTAAGCGTGCGACACAAAAAAAAGTGTTGAGGGTCAAACACTTGTGTTGAGGATCTGCTTCCTTATCGCTTTTCCTCTTGTTGTGATCTTGTTTCCCTCCACACGACCGGGATCCACGTGCCCGCAGCCCCTTCTTCCTCTTCCCTCCTTGATATACGCGTGGCCGCGGTGCGGGCGTGAAGGCACAGGAGGGAGGCGGGGCGGGGCTGCACGCGCAGAGGTGGTGGTGATAATAAGAAAGTTTGGTGCCACGTTTCACACTTTCCCCCCCTTTCTCTCTCTCTCTCTCTCTCTCTCTCTCTCTCTCTCTCTCTCTCTCTCTCTCTCTCTCTCTCTCTCTCTCTCTCTCGGGAGCGAAGCGAGCCTCTACAGCTGGGGGTCTGAGGACGGGGTCAGTACATTTCTTTTTAAATCAAGCCATTTTTGGGGTATTTTAAGGCCTCAGAAGGGATATATTGCACTACTTTAATATTCAATGGCAAAACGGATTTTGTCCCTTTGGGACAAAAGGGGGTGGCCATGGCCGTGTCCCCCCCCCCCCCTATATACGCCACTGCTCGGAAGGGAGAGAGGCGGGCGAAGACACACGCACATACACACACACACACAACTCTCCCTCCACCGCACTGCTTGAATTTACGTTTATTTCACGTATAATTTACTGTGCTGAATAATCCGGCATTACAATAATAGCAAAATTGCAATGTGTTTCGGAGGGCCTCCGCCGAAACCCTGAGACTGGCTCACCGAACCCCTGGGGTTCAGTGAGCCCAGATTAAGAACCCGTGCCTTATAGGGACTGACAGTTAGCGGACTTTCTTATACTCCTTTTTTTTTTTGCCCTTGCCCACAGTCCCTTCTGGTATAAAGAGAGGAAAAGAAGACAAAAAAAAACCCATCAAACAAGGGAAAAGTATTGTGGTGTGGTTACAATAGTTTATCTCGTCGCACAAAAAACGGGGATGTAAAACGTGCCCTCGCGCCGCCACGGGGAGACCGCGAGGCCCCGGGAGGCAGCCCGTGGTGACAGCACAGTGCCGGGGCAGCAAGGCACCCCCATCACCATGCGAGGCACAGCCCACCAGGCGCCTACCCACGGGGCGCCCTGGGTGGGATGCAGGACGCGTGTACTCCACCGCGATTCCGGTCCTTGTGGTAACAGATGGATTACAAAGGATTAAAAATGAATAACAAACACCAACAGAGCTTGTGTTTTTTATTTGATTTTTTTTTGTGATACTAATGTAACCCACTGGTATGAGGAAGGGATAGGAGCGCATAGGAGGAAGAGGAGACAAAGCAGGAAGAAAAGGAGATGAAGCAGAAAGAGAAGGAAGAGGATGAGAAGGCGAAGGAGGAGGAGGAAGAGGGCAAAGTACATTTTAGTGCCCTCGATGGAGTGAGCAGCCAAATGTCCTCCAAAGGGTTAAGGTTAAGGATTCCAAACACACGATAATGCTTGAATCCGCCCGACCCTCCTCCTCTACCATCTTGCCCTCCTCCATCCCTAACTCCCTCTGCCTCTCCCTGCCTTCCTCTCTCTCTCTCCCTCCCTGCTTCCCTGCCTCTCTCTCTCTCCCTCCCTGCTTCCCTGCCTCTCCCTGCCTCCCTGCCTCTCTGCCCCTCCCTACCTCCCTCTGCCCACCTCCCTCTCTACCTCTCTGCCTCTCCCTGCCTCTCCCTGCCGCCCCGCCATAGCAGCCCGGCCCTCACACGCGACTGGTTCGGGCGTACTCACCAGCAACACGCCCAATCAGGCTCCGACATTTACGTTACCTTACCCTTGACCTGAGTAACGAATTGTCACCCTTAAGAACAAATCCTTCACAGCAACACCATGCCCCAGTACGCCCCAGTAATCAGCTTCAGATTAAAAAACCTCAAGGGATTAATTAAAAAAACTATCAAAACTTAAATTAAATCAAACTTTTTAACTATAAAAAAAATCTTATATCTATATTTTACCAACTCTTTATAAGGCTGTTGTTAAGATATTTCTTATTTTCCCTCTCTATTTCAGATTTTGTGCAGGTCGTGTCGATAAAAACAAAGGAGCAGCAGTAACGTGAAGGAGGACCTACCTGACGGGGGTGATGAAGTGGGTGTTGGGGGGCGTGCAGGGGCGTGGGTGGTGTTGTGACCCGCTCCCGCCCTTCGCCCACGCCTCACAGCACCCCTCCTGAAGGTGTTGTGACGCCACACCCTCACACCTCCTCCTCACCATCCTCCTCACCATCCTCATCGCGGCACATCATCACCTAACCTGACGACAGAAAGGCACCATTACCGCCACTAACCAAGGCCACTTCTCCATCACACCCTATATACGTATATAGTATGAAAAGAAGCAGTGAAAATAACACCTCCTGACTGCGCTGCGCCTTCCTCGGAGAGCCTAGGAGCAAACACATCCACCTTCTCTCTCTTTCTTTCTCTCTCTCTCAAAAATTTTGCTGTTCAGATTTTTCTTTGAGAGAGAGAGATCATACATTAGTACAGTCTTGTCTCACTCAATATGCGCCTCCACCGAAACTCTTGATGACTTAAAGCCTTTAAGAAATCCTTTTACATATTTAGTATTCCTTGTTTCTTGTTGCTTCTCTCTCTCTCTCTCTCTCTCTCTCTCCTCTCTCTCTCCTCCCCTCTTCTCTCCTTCTCTCTCCTCTCCTCTCCTCTCTCCTCTCTCTCTCTCTCTCTCTCTCTCTCTCTCTCTCTCCTCTCTTTTCCCTCCCCTCTCCCTCTCTGTGTGTGTGTGTGTGTGGGTTGTTGTGTGTTGTGTGTGGTTTTCTCTCTGTCTCTATTTGCCTACATTTGTGTCTATCTGTCTGTCTATTCAACTCTTTGTGTGTTGACGTCATCATCATGTTCTCCCAGTGAAATGCATTGCAAATTTGGCATATTCTCCCAAATTGAATCACATTTAAAATGCTGGTTTCATTTTCCTTGTTTGAATCACTGCGAATAGAACCTTAACGACCATGGGGGTCTTTTTTCTTGGTGCTGAAAAGGTTGGTCACAAGTCTTTAATATGAGTGTCGTGGCCAATTAAAGACGTGGCGAGCCTCGGGGGGGAACTCAGCGCAACCAGCAGCAGATGGTAACAATGCGTTTTCATAAATGTACCCGTGATGGGTGACGTGGGCCTTCTGCCAAAATAGGGGCCCCACGGGTGACCCAAAGGACCGCGGTGGCATGTTCGCGGCCCGGAAAGCGCGCCGCCACGGGAGGGGGGGGGAGGCCCCACTGGCTACGCGGCGGGAGTGCCGGGGCAAGAGGGAGCGTGGGGGGGGGGGGCATGCAGGGCCCGCTGCCACGGGGTTGGGCGTGTTATCCCCCAGTGGAGGAGTAGCAGCAGCAAGCACAGCAGCTCATCCCTCCAGGTTCCACTATTGGCTGCCATCGCCAAGACCTCCCCCAATCGCGGCCCGGGTGGGATCTAGTCTTAAAGACGCCGTCATTTCCCAAACTCGCTTGGAGTTTAAGGGAACGGGCTTTAAAAGGGCGATATTTGAGGCTTTATTCATGCAAAATACTCCTTATCGACAATTTAGTGAAGATTGGGCAGAAGTCATGCTTCCTTTAAAAAAAAAAAAGATCCTTAATACGGGCCTACCTTTCTGAGGGTACAGGGGTTTGAAGTTAGTTTCCTACACCGAGATTTACCAGGTGAAGATTGGGATGTTCCACAACAAAAATTTGTGACCAGCTGGCGCCCCTCCTGGGGGTACCGCCTGGCTGTCCCTGACGTACTCGGCCCTACACTGCAGCCCCCACGGCTGCTGGGCGTCTGCGTCAGGGGGGAACGCCGGGGACCTTAGGGTGGTTTGGGCCCCTTGCAGCCCCCCCCGGGTCCAAAACGTGTACGTGGCCTTTCCGCCCCAAGATGGCGGTGGGCCTACGTCCCTGTGTACGGGCCCTTTCCTGCGGCGCTTCAGGAACAGCGGACATCGGTGCTTGAAGACGCCCCTGCGCATACAACGTGGCCTCACTGGGCCCACAGCGGCCTGGCTGCGGGCGGGGGCCGTCGCGGCTCTCCTTTTTTTTGATATTCGGATTATGCCCCTATTGAGCGATCTCGCCCACTTTACGGGCGAAACTCGTCGGGGGGAGCCGCGACGCCAGGCGACAGGGGGCGGGAGGACCGATCCCGCCCCGAACTGGGGCTGCTGATCGGGAAGCAAAGGCAAACAATAAATGGATCCCCCAAATCTTTTCAGTCATATTGCACGAACCACGCCTTGGCTTTTTCCTTCTGCATCGCGAACCACAAACCCAGCGCTGGGGCCTCTTGCCCCCTGCTGCCCAAACCATCGCTCATTCAAGCTCGCGATCGTTGCCGGGGTACTCCCGAGCCTACCACGAAAAACGTCACCACCCACTCCCATCCCACCCTGAGGTTGCCCTATTTGGGTTGCTCAACGCAGAGGCTAGCTCTCAACAGCTGCTTCCCCACCTTTCCCCGGCCCCCGATTCCTACGTGTGTCCCTCCTGCTGTCACGCTCTTCCCAAGCCCTGATGTCCCCACTGTGTCCCCCTCCTACGTCACGCTCTATCCCCAAACCCTTTAGTCCCTACGTGTGTCCCCCCTACTGTCACCTTTTTCCCAAGCCCTTGATTCCCTACGTGTGTCCCCCCTCTGTCCCTCTATCCCAAACCCCTGATGTCCCTACTGTGTCCCCCCCTACTTCACGCTCTACCCCCCCCCTGTTCCCTGTTACTCTCCTCCTAAGTCCCAAAACATCAAAATGCCAGATCTAAATCCCGCCCCTGAGTCCCTGTGTATCTCTCCTCCTAATCCATGATAGCCACTGCCAGGCCTAAAACCCCCCCCTGATGTCCCTGTATTTTCCTCCTCCTAAGTCCAAGATATCCACTGCCAGGCCTAAAATCCCGCCCCCCATGTCCCTGTATACTCTCCTCCTAAGTCCAGAATTTCCCTGCCAGGCCTAAAAACCCGCCCTATGTCCCCGTTATCTCTCCTCCTAAGTCCAAGATATCCACTGCCAGGCCCAAAATCCGCCCCTGATGTCCCTGTATATCTCTCCCCTAATCCAAGATATCCACTGCCAGGGCCCAAAATCCCGCCCCCGATGTCCCTTGTACTCTCCTCTAAGTCCAAAATTCACTGCCAGCCCAAAAACCCCCCCTGATTCCCCGTATATCTCTCCTCCTAAATCCCAAATACCCTGCCAGGGCCAAAAACCCCCCTATTCCCCGTATATCTTCCCCTAATCCCCGATGTCCACTGCCAGGTCTAAAATCCCGCCCCTGATGTCCCTGTGTATCCTCCTCCTAAGTCCAAATGTCCCTGCCAGGCCCAAAATCCCACCCCCGTGTCCCTGTGTATCTCTCCTCCCAAGTCCAAAACTGCACTGCCAGGCCTAAATCCCGCCCTGTGTCCCCCGTATCTCTCCTCCTAAGTCCAAATGTCCCCTGCCAGGCCTAAAATCCCCCACTGTTCCAGATTTGTTTTTTCCTCCAAAAACCAACGATCTCCAAACCCGGGCAAAAAAACCCATCCTGATGTCCGGGTTCGTTTTTCCTCCCAAAAACCCAAAGATCTCCAAACCCGACAAAAATTCCCATCACTGATGTCCGGTTTTTGTTTCTCCTCCAAACCAACGATCTCCGAAACCCGACAAAAGTCCTATCACTGATGTCCGGTTCGTTTTTTTCCTCCAAAAATAAAGACTCCCAAAACCCCGGAAAAAAAATTCCCATCACTGATGTCCGGTTCGTTTTTTTTCCCCCAAAAACCCAAAGATCTCCAAACCCGGGCAAAATTCCCATCACTGATGTCCGGGTTCGTTTCTCCTCCAAAACCAACGATCTCCAAACCCGACAAAAATTCCTATCCTGATGTCCCGGGTTTTTTTTCTCCTCCAAAAACCCAAAGATCTCCAAACCCGGACAAAAATTCCTATCCTGATTTTCCGGGTTCGTTCTCCTCCAAAACCCCATCTCCAAACCCGGGCAAAATTCCTACATGATGTCCGGGGTTTGTTTCTCCCCAAAAAACCCAAAGATCTCCGAACCCCCCAAAAATTCCTATCACTGGGCTCCCGGGGTTTGTTTCCCCCAAACCAAAGATCTCCAAACCCGGGCAAAAAAATTCCCGTCATGATTTCCGGGTTTTGTTTTTTCCCCCAAAAACCAAAAATCTCCAACCCCAAAAAAATTTCCCATCACTGATGTCCGGGTTCGTTTTTTTCCTCCAAAAAAAAACATTTCCCAAACCCGGACAAAAATTCCTATCAGATTTGGATTCGTTTTTCCTCCAAAACCAACGATCTCCAAACCCGGACAAAAATTTTCCCATCATGATGTCCGGTTTGTTTTTCCTCCAAAACCACGATCTCCAAAACCCGCAAAAAATTTCCCATCACTGATGTCCGGTTTTTGTTTCCTCCCCCCAAAATCAGAGATGTCAACCCGACAAAAATTCTTATCACTGATGTCCGTTTTTTCCTCCAAAACCCGAATGTCTGAACCCGGGCAAAAATTTCCCTTTTCACTGTGTCCTTTCTCCTCTAAACCAAAATGTCGAACCCGGTCAAAAAAATTCCCATCACTGATGTCCGTTTCTCCTCCAAAACCAGTTTCCCAAACCCGACAAAATTTTTTTATCAGATGTCCTTTTTCTCCTCAAAACCAGAGATTTCAACCCCGGAAAAAAATTTTTTCCTGTTTCCTTTCTCCTGTAAAAACCAGAGTGTCCAACCCGGATAAAACCCTGCTGTCCCTATTTCCGTTCGCGTTTTTTCCCCCAAAAACCAAAGATTCAATCCGGACAAAATCCCGTCACTGATCAGTTAAATGCGGGTATCGTGGACCGTTGCTTACCGGCACACAACAAAAACGAAGGGTTGTGGTGTGGGTACGGGTAGTGGCGAGGTGGGGCCGTGCTGGGTAGGTCGTGGTTGGTAGGGGGGCAACGGGGGAAAACACAGGGGTCAGGGCCTGTATTTTATTGGGTGCGCCCCTTATTATGAGGGGTGTGCGGTGTGAATAATTCAGCTAAATTTTGTGGACAGGAGACAGGTGTATTAAAGGGGTTGTAAATTTACAGAGGACAAGGAGGGCTGTGCAACCCCACGCAGACGCCAAAAAATGACCGGGTTCTGTGGTGGGGGCGTGTGACGGGGGAGGTAAAGCTGGTAAAAACCGTCACCCTATCTATTGCTCGGGGCGTAAGGAAAAGGAGAGTTGCCAAATACACTCTAAAAGGCAGAGTACAGTACTATACCCTTTCTGCTCTGGGAAAACAAATTTCCACCCTTTCCAAACCGACGCCCCTGATGCCCCTCTTTTTCTCCAATGCAGATGCCCTTCCCCGTGCGAAGTGCCGCCCTGATGCCCCTGGCGTGTCTCCTCCCAGCAACTCTTCGTCCTACCCTGAACCCTGTGTCCCGCGCTCTTCTTCAAAACCCCGGGGCACCACGCCTGTCCCTTCCGCACCCCGAGGGGCCAGTGTTTCCCATCCAACACACTCGAGGCAAATACCATTCAAAAAACTAACGTAACCGTGTAAAAAAAAAAAGGAAATAAAAAATAAAAAAAGGAAAAAAGAGAAAAACCCGGGTCCAAGCCAACCCCTTTTCCCCTGAGCCTCGCGCCCCCCTGAGCCTCTAACGGGACCACCTCACACCCCCGCCTCTGGGTTCATGAAACTGCCCGCTGTACTAGGGGGTTCTCCTCTTCGTCAGACGTCTTCACGGCCTAAAAAAACTTATAAGGCAAAAGAGCACAGAGGCGCCAGGGGGTGGGTGTCCCGTTAAACCCCGCGCCCGGTCCCATGCGCACCTCGTCAATCCCCCCCTTAACATCGCCCGCAGGTGTCACTGGGGCCCCCTCACCCCTCATGCGGGGTGGATAGTTCACAGACCCTCTCTGTTTCGGGCCTGGGCGAGCGGCCCTTCAGTGGTGCACCACACACCAGGGCGTTGGTCTGTGCGTCACAACGATGGTCATACACGAAAACCTGGTGCCCCCCACGCCACGCCCCCGGGCACCACCAAGGCACGTGCCCCCCGCACCCCAGCGGGGCGCCGAACAACGCCGACGCCAGTCTTCCCCGCCCCTTCGGTTTTTGCTGCAGCAGCACCACGCCCAACAAAAACTTCCCTCTGCCTGACATCCGTGACACCCAGCATCAGCTACAGCAGCAGGGGTTGGCGGGCGTGGCACCGTCACTCTCGCCGGGGTCGCTGCCTGGCGCACCCCAACAGCCGCCCAAACAAAGTCTGACTCTATATGTCTGACCCGCCTTACCGGTTGTTTTTTTTCCTCTAACTCGGGAACCCAATGGTTAAAATAAAGTGTTTTTTAAACCAAACTTTGAGGTTTTTTTTCATGATCAGGAATGCAATCTACAAAAAATTCTTCGGGATTTTCTACTAAATCAGTGGCTTTTTTTCTTATATGATTTTACTTATTTTATATATGTATATATTTTTATATTTATGACCTAAAACCACATCCCCTTATAAACCCCAAATGTTTCCAAACGTAGATTATGGGGAATTAAGTACACCCTTTTTCTGGGGGATGGTTTCATGATCAAAAAAAAAACAAAGGGGAAACAGAAGCAAAACATGGGGTTTTAAAAACTTGGGTTCTCTCTCTTTCTTTTGCTAAATCTTTCGCCTTTTTTTTTTCCCTTTTTCTCTTTTCTCTCCCCCTCTCCCCTCTCTCTCTCCGTCCTCTCCTCTCCTCTCCCCCCCCTTTTCTCCCCCTCCTTCTCCTCTCTCTCCTCGTTCCCCCTTTCCCCTCTCTCTCTCTTCCTCTTTCTTCTCTTCCCCTCTCTTTTCTCTCCCCCTCCCCTTCTCTCTCTCTCCCCCTCTCCTCTCCCCCTCTCCTCTCGTAAAATTGTTATTTAGTATAATCTTTCCCTTTCCGCCCAAATGTCACCTGCCACTACCTGTTTTATTAGCCATAAAAATATAAATCCCTTAATTAAAAATGACACAAATAATGTAATGCTGTTTTTTTTTTTTCATTTCAAATTTCATCGACTATTTTAATACAGCTAAAATTTGAAAAACCGTATACTCCTTCTCTTGGCATCAAATATCACATAAACACAAGGGGTCAGGATTTTTCACCCTTAAAAAAAAAAACTATAGTGATATGATTTTTGTGTATCATAATTTTTTTTTACTGTTTTTCACTTTTCAGTGTTACATGTACGTGCTATATTTTTTTTTTCTTTATGTTTTTTTTTCATGACCTCACCTGTATTTTTGCTTGTAACGATCCCCCCCCTTCTTTTTTTTATTTTGCTTTCGTTTTTTCAATTCTTTGACGCTCTTAGTCTTAATTGTTGACTTTGACGTTAATTTCAAATTTAAGACGTGTTAAACGTGTCTTATTTCGGAGTTTTAGTTCAAGTTGCTTTAATGAACCGAACATCATATTGCCTTTTTACTGCACTAGCATGCGTCGGGTTTAAGATCTTATTAAGACACCGCAAGCCCCCCCTGGCGGACTTTTTGGGTAGCCCCCCTGCGGAGGGCTATTGGTGGGCCCAAAGGCCCCCCACCTTGTTTGGGGGGCCGGGGCCCCAACATGGACTCTCCAATAGCCCCTTTTAACTTTTTGAAAACATGGATTAGAAATGTATGTATTCCCCCCACCCCTTCCTCACCCTTTCCCATCACCCCCCACCCATTCCTACCCTTACCCATCACCCCCCACCCATTCACTCACCCATTACCCATCACCCCCCACCCATTTACTCACCCTTACCCATCACCACACACCCCCTTCATTTAACCCATTACCCATCAACCCCCCCCCCCTTCACTCACCCATTACCCCTCACCCCCACCCATTCACCCCCATTCCCACACCCCCACCCATTCACTCACCCCCTTACCCCTCACCCCCCCACCTTTCCCTCACCCATCACCCATCCCCCCCACCCATTCACTCACCCCCCATCAAACCCCACCCCATTACCCACACCCACCCTTCCCCCACCCTTACCCCACCCTACATCGGCTTCCTCATTCCGCAACCCCCTTTTTTTTCACAAATTTTCGCTAAAAGGCGCTAAAAAAAAAAAAAAAAAATGATCGATCATCTCATAAGTGGCTTATGACCTTCCCTGGTCAAACCCATTCCAAAAAATGCCATTGAGGTTTTGCGCCACGGGGGGGGGAACCTATACCACACACACAACAACGACAGACAACTTTCGCTTATATTATTAAGATACACCCAAATCTTTTTTCCCCCTGTACTTCATTAAGATTTATTTGCTTTGACGTTTATTGAGGTTATCGTTGCCCATATGATTACTTACATTTTTCAAATTGAATTTTAAAAAGCCATTTATCCTCACTTCTACTCTACTATTACTACTACTACTACTACTATACTATCTATTTCTACTACACTACTACTACTATAAACCCACTAACTATACTCTACTACTACTATTCTCACTACTACTACTATACTACTACTACTACTACAAAACTACTACTACTATACACTTTCTATACTACTACTTACTTACTACTATTTCTACTACTCTACTACTAGTACTACTACACTACTAAAACCACTATACTACTACTATACTTACTACTACTACTATACTTTCACTACTGCTATTCTACTATCTAATATACTACTACTACTACTACTACTCTACTACTATACTACTACTACACTACTACTATACACTACTACTACTACATTTTCATTTACCTCTTAAATATTACACACTACTACACACTAACTACTACTACTACTCTACTTTACTACTACTACCAAATCTATACTACTACACTACTTCTCTTTTTCTACTACTACACTACTATTTTTTCTACTCTACAACAAACCCCTAATACTAAAACTTACCACTACTACTTTCTCTCTACACTTCTACTACTACTACTACTACTTACTACTATTTCTACTACTACTACTACTATGTACTACTACTACTACAACAACCACTAATACTAATACTACTTACCACTACTACTACTGCTTCTACCACTACTACTACTACTACTACTACTACTAACTAATACTACTAATACTAATACTACTACGTATTACCCCTGCTACTATTACTACTACTACTACTACTACTACTACTACTACTACTACTACTACTACTACTACTACTACTACTACTACTAACTACTACTACTACTACTACTACTACTACTACTACTACTACTACTACTACTACTACTACTACTACTACTCCTTATTGCATACATTCACCCCTAGAATCATGACATAAGTATAACGTAAGGACGTAACATAACAAAATAATAAGAAAGAACATAACATAGGTAGGCGAGGCGCAAGGAAGGTCATGCAAGATAAACTCTGAACATGAAATTAATTTAAAGAAATATACTGAATAGATGAATAGGAAAAAAGCGAGGAAGAGGAATATTGTAGGTATGAAATCAAAGAAAAAAAGTGTATAGGGTTTTGTAAGGCGCAAATATAGGAGTAAGAGATCCATCGTAACATCTTTAGCTAATCATAAATATTTACTGCTTTAGTTTATCTACCTTTTAAGCCATCTGATGATCTGTGTGATTAATAACTTTGAATAGAAAATAAAAAGAGAAAAAAGAGAAGGGATAAATACAATATATTAGTTCATCCTTGTAACGGCTTGTTAGCTCAGTTGGTTAGAGCGCCGTGCTAATAACGCGGATGTCGAGGGTTCGATCCCCTTACGAGCCAAGTGACTGTTTTTTAACGGATTCAAGTTGGAAAGCTTAGATTTAAAAAGGAAATAGGGAGAAACTGGTTCACAAATAGGATGGTGAATGATTGGAATGGACTCAGTCGTCAGGTGGTTAATGCGGAGTCTATTGGGGTCTTTAAAAGGAGTCTGGATAAATTCATGGATGGGGAAGCGAGGTGGATGTAGGTAGAATTAAGTAACAGGAATTGCCGTGTGTAGGTGTCATGGCCTCTTGTAGCTTCCTTATTTTTTTATTTCTTATGTTATGTTCTTCAATTTCTTAACATGCCAAGATATTGAAATTATGGAAAAAAGGAAAGAAGATGAATTAGATAATAGTAGTAGGAAGTTGCTCCATGATGTCCTCACTTACCAAGATAATACATACTTAACATTGCTTGAACACCACTAAAGATAAGCAAATGATAAGCTATAAGATAAGAAAGACGATGAAAGAGTAAGATAACAAGATAGTAGCGACCTAGATGTCCTCAAGTTATAGATAAGAGATAAAGAATACCACCAAATGTGATAAGGTGATAACCTAATGGAAATGATATATGCTTGATGGTATACTATGTTTATATGCTATATGGTTTATGGTACTCCGTTTACAGGATCTCTCGTCCCCGTCGGCGATAAGATAAGATAAGATTTTCATCCTATCTAGACACTTTGCAAGTACCAACTACAAGGTTATTGACTATACAAAGCGCCGCCACGTCAGCACGAACTAGGCGGACTCGAACCGCTGACCCAATGCACAGGGACGCTGAACATTGCAAGCTCACGTCTCTACCAACCTTGCCACCCTGACGGGCCCCCGTCGGCGAGAGTTCCAACTTTCCACGTTGACAAGTGTTCCTATTTTCTACGATTCATCATATGTATCTATTAGGCTTTTACCAGAATTTCTGTATACTTAACTTAATCTAACCTGACGGTAACCTGACCAAACGGTAGCCTAACCTAACTCGTACCGTCGGCGAGAGTTCCAGGCTTGTATCGGGACGATAATTTCTGTTGACGAGAATACCAGGTACCGATGTATACTCGCCGCACGTTATGTTGGCGAAAATGGAGCCCCCTCACTCCCCCCTTCCGAACGCACGGGATTGGCTGAGGTGTTGGGTGTTGGGGCTTTAGGGCGGAACTTGGAGTAAGGCATTCTCACCCAACACCCAACACCTCAGCCAATCCCGTGCGTTCCTAAGGGTGGAGTGAAGGGCCTCATTTTCGCCAACTTAACGTGCGGGAGTAGTTGCCTCAATTACTCTGGTGTAGAGAAGGTGTGGTATCCAGAAAGCGTTACGTAACAGACCCACCACCAAGCCTATTGAGGAGATTCTTGTTATAAGTCTGTAGCGGTTGAATGGAAAGTTACTCGACTAGGGGAATGCAATGACCTGGGTTCGCATCTCGTTTATATATAGGAAATTTCGATTTCTGGGGAGAGAGAGAGAGAGAGAGAGAGAGAGAGAGAGAGAGAGAGAGAGAGAGAGAGAGAGAGAGAGAGAGAGAGAGAGAAGAGAGATCTATAAAATATAAGCGAAAGTGTGTCTGTCTGTCTGTCTGTCTGTCTGTCTGTGTGTGTGTGTGTGTGTGTGTGTGTGTGTGTGTGTGGTATAGGTTCCGCCCCCCGTTGGGGCAAACACCTCATATGGCACATTTTTGGAATCAGGTTGACTAGGGGAAGGTCAAAGCCACTTATAGATGTCCGATCACCTTTTTTTTTTTTTTTTTTTTTTTTTTNGACTTAGAAAGGAAAAGGCAAAAATTAAAATCGCACGTGACAGGAAAATAACGACAAAAAGACTGTCAGTGCGAGGCAGAGGGTGTGAGGGGAAAGCGAGGGGAATGTGTATTAATTATGTATTGGTAATGCTTCTCTGTAATTGTAGGCAACACACACACACACACACACACACAGCAAGTATCAAGACCATAGGTGAATAGCATAGTGTCTGTCTATCTGTTTGCCTATACGTCAATTAAAATCTCTCTCTCTCTCTCTCTCTCTCTCTCTCTCTCTCTCTCTCTCTCTCTCTCTCTCCGTCTGTCTGTCTGTGTGTCTGGGATGGGGTGTGTAGTGCGTGAAGTCCCAGCTTCATCCAATGATCGGTCACTCAGCTCTAAGTTCTTTCCGAGAGGGTAACGGCTGGTGGTCACGTGTCCAGCGCGTGAGCAAGGCCTCGGTAGACTGTCCTTATATCGCTCTATAGGAATGCGAGGCACTGATTGGTGGAGGGCTAGAGGCGGCAACCAATCACAGGCCGGGATTACTCAGAGGAAGGCGGCGGCGGGTGAGGCTGGCGATGGCGCAGATTCCAAGACAGAGTGGAGTAAAGACGATGTGGTGGTAAGGGTGGAAATGCCTTCACATATCCATGCTCACTAAGCCTTCAGTGCGTGATTTATTGTTTTATACCAACTCAGCATTATTCTGTACTGTGAAGGTGTTGGTGCGGCAGCATATTGGAACCAATGAGGTTGGAGTTGAGGGGTGAGGAAAGACGGTACATAAGAGTCATTATTCCGTATTACTCGTGTGTATTGTCCTTAACGACCACGAGGGTGAACCTCCAAGCTACGATACCTAGGACGGCGTTTAGATCTAACCTGTTTTAATTTATTCCGAGATTTTTATTACAGCCAGCCTGGTCAAATGACGCGAGAGGTGTGAGTAAGGATCTGACGGCATGACCACCCAAGAAAGGTTTGTCACGCTCTCAGAAGCCGCGCTCTGGCAGCTCTCCCAGGGGATGAAAAGACAGCCACGAAGCGAAGGGCTGATCCAGGAAACGAGGAGGGGCAAACTTGGCCTATGATCAAGAAACGCAGGCCTACGCTTCTGCCTGAGAGAGAGGCCACAAAGAGGCCTTGCCGCAAGAGACAGCTGGCGCCTGGCCGCGGCGAGTCCCCGGTGGCGACGAAGAGGCCGCGGTGTGGCGGCGAGCCCGTGAAGGAGCCAGCCGCCAACTCTCTGGAGAGGGAATTGTACGA